>RJWM01015630.1:0-47383 GCA_004363535.1 Dasyprocta punctata | reverse complement strand
TTATCTTACTGTAATTTCCTTGTATTGCTACAATTATCTAAGTGAGATAACTGCATATGTTTATTCCAACTTTGCCCTGGAACATGGCATACACTCAAATAGACATCTGAATGAGTATATAAAAAAATTAAAGCATGATGAATATGTTAGAAAGTCATCCTAGCCAAGTACTGATACAACAGCAATAAAAGTAAATCATCTATTATAAAATACAATCCAAATATATATGAGACTGTTTCAGTTTTTTTTAGAAGGGGTATCAGAAAGGCCTCAAACTCCTAAATCCAAATGGTCCTCCTGCCTCAGCCTCCTGATTACTTAGGAGTACAGACAGGTAGATGCCACTTTGCTTGGCACTGAGATCTGCTTTCACTAGAATTATAAACATAGAAACATGAAGGAATACAAAAACATGAAATACCTTAGGGACAGAAAAAAGCAGTCACTAGTTTGTGAGGCATGGAAAAAACAGGATGCTTAGGAATTAGCTTTTTGTAAATCTCCATTTGCAGTAATCTCTTAGTCATCTTTCTTACATTTAAAAAATCTGTATTTGTGACAATGATTATAATTTGATATCTAATGTGGATACTAATACACTGGTAAAGGGTATTAATATGGGACACATTTTAGTTGGGTGGTTTTGATTAGCTGAATGCTTTACCTTTTTCTTCTTCTTTGTTTTTGTCATTACTCACTAAACTGATCCATTGTGTTAATCAGTTCTCCATCCCTGTGACAAAATACCTGATAGAAATCAGCTTTAAATGAGAGAAGATTGACTTTGGCTTACAGTTTCAGGGGGTCAGTCCACAATCTTTTGACTTCATTATTTTGGATGTGAAGCAGAATAGAATACAGCGGTGGAAGCCTGCAGTGCCAATTGGTCATCTAATGGCAGATAGGGAGCAAGGAGAAAGGGAGGAAAACACCAAAGCAAAGATATGCCCATTAAAGGCTCCCCCTGGGTGAACTACTTCCTTGGTCTGACTAGACTCGGATAGCCCATTTAACCCATGGGGTTAACCCATAGGATTGGCCCATCCATGAGGTTAGCACTCTAATGATTCAATCACCTACGTGGGCCCCACCTGTGAATGTTTCTCCATTGAAGATGAACCCTTTGCCACCCAAGTCTTCGGAGAGAGACATTTCAGATCAAAATAACATCACTCATTCTCTGAAGATATTTTTAAAACAATGATGAAATGCAAAGAAAAGAAGGAAGTGGGTCTGAGAAGTCTTTCATTTGTGCTCTTATTTTTACAGGTATAATGACTTCACATCTAAGACATGAAAATAACTCAGTTTATATCATTGTACAAAAAGTTCTCAATCATAAAATCTGAAGATACCCATAGGATCTGATCTATTAACAAATGGATTTCTTTAACTGTATAGTTAACATAACTTGTTTAAAAGAGATCATTCTGCCTTGGATTATCACATGGAGTTATTCAATTATTCATGAAGGTGAAAGACATTCTGAGAGCCACATAAGTCCCTCTGTTTATCTTGAAAGAAGTGCCATTTTTTCAAACATAACCAAATTGTTACACTCATAAATGTAGACAGCTGAGAGTAGGAAAATGTATAAAAAATTAACATTTAAAAATACTGTCTTTCAGCTAAAATAAATATGGTTACCTGAAATTTTAAAATGTCAGTGCTATCATAGATAAGCATTGAGCAATTAGCTCCATAAAATACTGCTACCACTGATGACTGAAACAAGTTTTTCTATTAATTCCTACTCACAGTAAATTTTTCGTCAGAAGTTATACTTGTCACTCTTACAAAAAGCTTAAGGGAAATTTTAAAATGGACAAAAGTCTTTATGGATAGTGTAGTCACCAATTAGTATTTCAGAAATAACATGGTAGAAAGCAATAAAAATACATCTACAACTGATATAGATTTACTGAAATTTCCAGGTTTGGAATAGACACTGCCCTTTTGGAAACACATATTCATCCACTATTAATTTTCTCCAAAACAGAAAGACAAACAGCAGCTGATTTCAATTCAAATAGAGAGAGATATGTAGAAGTGAAAAGGAAAATAAACTCAGAAACCTGAACTAGACTACTTTCTGAAATCAAGGTAAAGGAAAAGATGTGATCACTTGATCCTCTATTTGTTTCTCTAAAAAAACCCTTTTATTTATTTCAAGAAAGTTTACTAGAAACAATTATGGTTAGTTTAAATAGAAGAGCAGAAAGAAGCACTAGTGCCTGGAGACAGGAAAGTACCTTATGAGAGAAATGAGCTTTTCTTAATTGCCCAAAGGAGAATTTACTAAATCTCTTTTTCAATGACACATTAATTAGAGCAAAAACTTGCTTAGCATTTATAATGTGCCATGTTCTGTCTTAAGTGTTTTACACATAGCACATATCTATGATGTGGGCACTTGTATAACTCAACTTTACCAATGAGGAAACTAAAGTGTAAAGAGAGCAAAGTGCTAATCTAAAGTAATAGAGCTGCTGAACTGTGGACCTGGGAAATAAAATGCAATCTGGCTCTAGAGTGTGTGTCCCAAAACACCAGGGTAACATGAATCTCTGTAATGCAATTAACTTGCCCATATCGTTTTAGGTGGATTTATTAATTTCAAGTTTAAAAATGAAATTATTATAAAGCAAGATGTGATCATGAGTGAAATGTGCATTTTATGAACATTTTGTGGTACTCTGAGATTAGTCATTGGGTATGTTGATCTAACTGATAAAACACACATGGAGAAAGAAGACTCTTTCTCAAATCTAATGTAGAAAAGAAATTTATCATGTTTTCTCGTTAAATATACAGCATGATCTAGAATAACAGTAACTTTCGCTAGTCTGCAGCAAATGTCAGAGCACATCCTGACATGTTGCTATCTTGAATTTGTCAAATCAAATCTATCATTCAATGTCCCCAAGAGAGACAAATAAATTATAGAAAGGTAAAACTAAATTAAATAATACATTTGAACTACATACAACTAGAAAAAAATCTAGAAAAGTCATTTATTTTACCATTTCCAGATCCTTGGCAGAATACGTTGATATTTAGAAGAAAATAAATCTATCAAAAATTTGTTACTGTTTTATGCTATGCTCACACTATAATGGAAAAGTTTGGAGACTTACTTTGCAATTTTCAAGTATACATACTCCCATGTTGCTTATTACCAATGATTAACTTCACTCACAGGAGCTCTAAAGGAAGTCTAGGGAATTTTCTCATTAGAGCTAACACACACACACACACACACACACACACACACACACAATACCTAGGGGAAATAAGACATCATTCTGATTATTAGTTTTTTTTTCCACTTATAAAATCTCAGTTAGGATGCTTCAGAGAGTTAATTCACAGTAAAAAAGAAAAAAAGAAAAGAAAAGAATGAGAGAGAGAAAAAGGAGAGACTGACTTTGGAAGCTGAATCTATTGTACCACACTTCAAATTTGTGGGAAAAATAACAAAATAATAAGTCAACTTGTATCCTAGTCTCAAATAGCTAATTCCAAATTTCCCCTTAATTTTAATTCCAGGATATTATTTAGTGCATAAGTACTTTATTTTTCTCTTTCGTCATTTTCTTTTCTCATTATATTCCAAACTCAAAAGTCGTAACCCTCTCCAAAACATTGGCAAAAAAAAACCCAAAACAATATAAACAAAACACAACTAAATGTTGCTTTTATTTTATGAGTGACCTTTAAATAACAGAGGATGGAGTTCAATAAGTGCTTCAAGTGATTTTCCAAACTGAAATACACACACGTATACACACACACACACACACACACACACACGTGGACACACATCTTTTCACAGGAAATAAGTAAAATAAATAAGGTTCATAAGCCTTGTGAGAACCAAAGTCCTACTTCTAGTATTTGAATTTTCATCTGCAAATCTTATCTTTCTTGGCTCTTCCTACATCAAACCAGACAGAATTTTAAATAGGAACACATGATGCAGATTCTCTATCTATAATATTTAATAATTCTGTGGCACTGGCCAAGTTTTCTTCATGCAAAGGGGATAAAATGTTTTAGTAAAGTGGTTACAGTGGCACCACAGTCAACCATGGAAACAAATTTAGGAGGTTTTAGATGAAAGAATCACTATTTCCTTTTGTCAGAAGAACCCCACAAAACCGATTTCGAAAACACCATTTTCTTTGATTATAAACTACTTTGTGTAGAGAGTAGAGTAATGATGAACTGTGTATTATCTTAAATATCATCACAAAAATTTGGGTTCTAATTCAATTTGTGACATTCTTTTTAAGGTGAAATGAGGAACATATATTTCAGTTCTTAATCTAAAAGATCTCTGAATAAGTAATATACTTAAACATCACAGGTGAAATGAATTTTCTTTTAACTTTAAAAATACCGAGCTGCTGCATCACATTTAATTCTCTTATTTCTATTTGGGAATGAACTTTAATCTGTGTTAATCATTTGCTTAATAAAATCTTCATTATTTGCTCTGAATTTAGAAATAGAATTTGATGCATGATGACTGCCTCATATTAAATGCAATATATACATATATAATCAAAACTTCATGGATATTTAAATTAAAATAATTTGTTATAGCAAAAGAAACATTCATCTTAATTCCTCTCAAAATACCCATACTTGCTTCAAATGAATTTATCCTTTTTTTTTAACTTTTTGAAGAAGTTCTGAAAGACTTCTGTTAGCGTCTTTGTTTGATCAAAATATAAAACCATTATGTTGTATTCTCATTCACTTTGTTCACGGGATCTGATATCATGCGAGTTCTGGCAGTTCCCCAAAGTCAAACTGACTATTAAAGGCAAACATTTTGAATTGAGGCAAACATGACACTCCAAGTGAAGACAGTCATGTAAAAGGACTTCCAGAACTGGTTCAGAAAGTGGTAAGGGGAATGGAAAATAACCCAGCCAAAGAAAATATGCTGAGGGAGATTAATAGCAATGTGTCTTTTACCGTTATTTTAAAAATTTAAATACAAACCATTTGTTCAATGACACTTCATATATTTCTTATAGGTATTATCATGAATTAAAGAGTACTTCTTTTTTGTACAAAACTTGTATCACAAGTCATTTTTCTTCCTATTTTTTTAAGCTCAAAGTAAATGACAATATAATTTTACTTTCTTAAATAAAATGTGATCATTTCTTACTAATACCATCTTGGCTTTCAAGTTAAGTCATTAAGAATTCAAAAATGTTAAATTATGTGAGTAAACATATATTTTACCATGTTATAAATGCCACATTTCTTGAACAAAATGGACAAATTTAAATCTTGTCAAAATTTTCACAGACACTAACAATAGAAAAATTTTAATATGTGAATTGTGTCATGTAATAACAGTTACTATCAAGATTATGCACTTAACATTACAGGAAAAAGATGAAAATCTAGATAAACAATAATCTTTAGAATACATATTCATTTCTGTCAAACACTATAAAATTTAAATGGTATTTGAAAGCATTTTAGCCAGGCCAGGCTCAATAAGAAAGTGAAAATTTTATGTGTTTTTTTCTTTAGTCAACAACACATAAAGACTCCATTTTAAGGATTATTATGTAAAATACCCATTATGCATGCCCCCATTTGATTAGTGTAATAGACCAGAGAAGAACTAAATAAAAGTTATTGATTTTGGTTTTATAGAAATCACTATTCTCAGCACATTTGCATTAGGTAATCTAAACTATGATGGTAGATTCAATAAAAATAAAATATTCTAATAAACGAGATGATATTTCTGATGGAGTTTCCAGTGTGATAGAGAGAATTTCATTTTATAAGGCTGAATGTCAACAGCTTCAGTTTTTTTTCCCTAGTACACACACAAATCTGTTTGAATTGCATCTGTTCTGCTGAGCTGGAGCAGGCCCTTACTGATTCACAAAGTTGTTGTCAAGTTTTCTGGAATTTAGCAGGCCGGTTGATACAGCAATTGGATATGTTGAGAGTATTTACAAACGAAAACAAGCAAATGCTAAGAAACCAGTTTTGTGTGTTTTTCAGAGAATTCTTTGTTAAGTATTTATTAGCTCACATTATTTAAAAAGAAATTCCTACAACTACTCGATGTTCAGTTTCTTCGACGAGTGTCAAGGTATGTTTGGTTGACACCAGACTACTGGATGGTACTCTTAATATGTCACTGAGCCTCTCCAAAAACATCGTTATTTTATTTATTTCAAAACGATCCCTTGATTAGAACATTTGCAAAATCTTCTTCCAAGAGGGTCTGAATCTATTATCATGTGTTTTTACATTACTCTAATCCTAAAAGACAGAATAATGAAATTAATGGTTATAGAACTGAATAATACGAGAAGTTGATACTAATAAAAAGCCATAGAACTGAGTAAGACCAGAGATCAGCATTAGTGAATACAGCTAATGTTGTGATGGAAGAGACACAGGAAACATGGTGTTGAGAAGGTTAGGATAACAATACTCAGATCATGTACAACAGCTAAATTTAGTTTTGCCTCACTGTTATCATGAAGAAATAAACGTCCATTATTGACATATATTCTAATGTTCAAAAAATCGAAATTTCATTTTGAGATATCATCATTGTTAATGTTGTCAAGAAACTTCATTTTAAAGTATCTGTGTTGTTAAACAGATCAGTAGATCGAAATTAAATTGTTAGTGATTGGTTCACTATTCTATAACTGGGAAAATGAATGCAAACTACAGAATATATTTATGTTCTGAGACTTTAATAAAGACCAATATTATATTGCATAAATAGACAAGTACCAAATGGCCAGCAGATAATAACTTATTATAAATTTGTTTTGACTGGAAGTAACATCTAAATTATACTTCAGTCATTCAAATTCAAACATTAGTAATTGTTATATATGGAACACTATAGTAAAAAAGTCACATGAAAAGTAAATTAAAAGTCATAATAATGAAATGATGATGCTGAGCTAGAATTCCAGAGATTTCATTGTAAGTCATTGTCATTGTATTCTTAGAATTTTTCTCTCTGGCACTTTCCATCACAAGTATATCTGCTCCTGTGTATTTACATAAAATAGAATATATAAATACAAAAATTGCCACTAGGAATTTCAGTAAATCATAAAATAATGGCAATCTTTTTCTAACCCTGTGTTATCCACATTAAATTTTCTAACAAAATTATATATTTTGACAAAATATGCTCTAAAAGCACGATTTTTTTCATTACAACATTTTTTCCTCTGGCCAGATACATATTTTAATTTCTTTATTTGATTTCAAATTTCTTTAAATATAGCATATTTCAAATGTAGATGGCTTGAGTTTTACAAATAATATGGCATACCATCAATCAGTTTTCCATAAGAGATCTTGATTTTGTTCTGCAGATGTCAGCTGAAAGCCTGAGTAGATAAATGATCTTAAATTTAATGAAACGCTTCCGAAATCAGCTACAGAACTTGTGCTATCTCTTTTAGAATTGAAAAAGATAACTGTTGGAATTCTATTTTAGTTAGAATTATTTAAAAGTTTGGAAATAAGTTTGGGTTTGAAGTCTGGCTTATAAATCCTTAGCGTGTCAGACAGCTTATTTAGTTATTTCCTTTTATTGTCTGCAAAAAACGATCTGTTTTTTATCTTTGGCCAGAAAACACAAGGCAGAAGCAGTTCAAGATCTGTGATAACTTACACTAATAGGAATGCATTCACTTACTGAATATTATTTTGGCAGAGTATGTAGGTATATAAATCAACACTATTATGTTGAAAAAATCATACATCAAAAATGGACAAAATAATGCAAATATTATTGCAATAATATAAAGTTATATTCTTCTGTAAAGGCACTGGGGAAAGAGAGATGCTCTAGAATGAGCAACTCTATGCCACTAATAAGATTATAATCTTGAACAAACTTGAGCCTGAGAAGTATGCCATACAACAGGAGAATTATATTATGCTAGAAATAATTAAAACTTCTCCCCACACGCATTTATTAGATACTTATAAATACTTTTTATCATTTAATAGTTTCAATGAATCTATCCTTAAAATACTCCACTGCTATCCTGAACTTTTATATTATATCATACCATGTTTGGTCTTTCTAGGGCAAAGTCTGAAATGAAATTTTTCAATATTCTTCATGTGTTTTTAGATTTCTTTAGCAGTTCTAAATTCTTTCTCACCTTTCCAAAATTTTCTACTTATTAACAAAGGATTATAATGCTATAGGTTTATTTCAAATCAGAAGTAGTTAATACCATTATTTGATCATATGCAAACACAGATATGATTAATTTTAGTGTCTCTTTTAGGGAAAAAGATGGGGGAATTTGACACAGTCCAAAAACTTGTCTTCAATCTGTTGATGTAATAGAATAAAGACCAAGCTATAAATGTATCAACCAGCAACTTGGTTAGAAAATTCCCAGTCAACTGTAAGTATTACAAGGTCCACAGCAATTCGTGGGGGGAGGTGTGCAAAAATTTCCCCAAATAGTTCATTTCATCATGAGTCACAGTGCTTGAGTAACACAACGTCATTTCCTACCACTTGGACCACTGGAAGCTAGAGGTCATCATCCACCAGCCAGAGTGGACAGCACAATATTTTTATAATTTTCTTCTATCATAGAATGTGTTTCCCACTGAACCTATATTTGTTTCAGGTCCTCATGCAATTTGAGGATAAGAAAAAAGCCAATCTTCAAAATTTTATTATGTAAGTATCAATGAATGAAACAAATGAATAGAGTTTATCGAGTTTGTCTTTTTAAAAATTTGTTCCTGCCTATTCTGCTCCCCAGAAAGTTCCCTTTTCCTTGTCCCCCCCAATCCATTTGCAATCACAGTATGCCTCCCCAAGATCACATTCTGTCACAGTGAGAAATGCAAGAACTCATTTCCAGTGCACACCAAGTTAAATGAGAGTGCCAGAAAAAGAGAAGTGTCAAAGCTACCACATAGCATGATAAAGAGAGAAGACAGATTCACAAAATGGATTTTGAACATATTTTTGTTACCTTGAATAGTTTCTAAATAGTACTCATTTGAATAGTTGTATAACCAGTTACTCTTACAGCCTTTGAACCCTTCCTAAAATAAATGTCAGCATGGGGGATTTTATAGTTTGGATTCTGAAACTTTCGTAAAGTGGGACTTACATTAGTACTGTTTGTTGTTCAAGGAATAAAGTATTGAAAATATTATTTTAATTTTCTATATATTAGATGATTATGCAGAACCTGGGCATGAAAACATAAGGATGGGCCCTATTGGAGATTCCAGGTGTATACTCTTTGCTGATTTTTAATGCCTCTTGGAAACTCTTCTGTGACTTTCTTTTTAAGTGATTTTTTTTTTAATAAATCCAAGAGTAGTATTATAGGTTTACAAAGCAAGATGATAGGAATTTGACAATGGTTGCAGTATTGCGTATTGCTACCTTCAAAAGGGTTGTTTAGATTAACACATATAGACATGCAAAATTAATGTAAACATGTGAGTATCAACTGTCCCTTTTCAATAAATAATACATTTAGAAGTCTGTACTTTCTGATGAGTACAGATGCCATATCTCACTGGATATCTCTCTGGAGATATCTTAAACAGTTGTCAAATCCCTTGGGATACCATTTTCAAATTGCCTTGGCCCTTCTATATGTAATCCTCCAGGCTATCAAGCTGGGACTTCCGTCACCTGAGGAAGCGTATGCTTTTGCTATCTTCTTTGCAGTTTCTCCCCCAGCCCAGCTCTGGGTTCAGGCTAGCCCTTGTCAAAGTCCAGTGAATAAGTAAATGTGCTACAGCACAAGTGCATCCATTCTTATTTTTCAAATGTGAAATAATGTAATTTCAAGAAGTTTGCTGCTTCAAATCCAGTTTTATAGGAATGCCTTAAATGGAACACTGCTAAAATATTTGTATAAACATTTTCTGTGTTAATTATTTCCTGTAACATAATCAGCTTTACTAATTTTGAAATTAGTAACAATTCTGTTGTCAGCATCTGTTTCAGGAAAAAAGAAAAAGAGCACATGTATGCTTGCTGAGCAAACTATAAAGATGTTTGTAGCACTAATTCTTCCTCATAGTGACTTTTATTAATGGAGACCTGCTGATGGATTATTTGAATACATTACTCTGGAGACAAAGACTTAAAACTTATCAGAAGGTCTTACATCTCCTATTTGTAAAAATGTTGACTAATAATAAGCACAAAAAAAGTGTTTCTGGTAAAGTTTCCACAACCCATCCCAACACTGTTTCTCAATTTTTTATTATTTTAAATTAGATAGTCTCAAATATTTATTGTTGTCATATATTTTTCTTAAGAACTGCTAAAAAGCACACACTATGATATGATATTTTAAATATTTTATATGTGACTATAAAATAGTTTCTTCAGAAAGTTTACAGTATCTATTTAAGTAGCACAATCATCAATGGAAATAATACAAATTTAGAACACTTGCTATAAATAGTAATTTTACTTTTAATGATTTCCACTAGAAAGAAGGAAAACAAAAAGTAAGTTTGTAATAGTCCAAATTATCAAAATATCAGTAAATGTGAAAGCCTTACATTTTAAATTTTGTTGAGACATAACCTATTGTCATATGACTGTTTCAGTTATTTTAACTAGTTTATTCAAGTTTATAATTGGTGCAAATATACTTTAGTACCTGATACAGGGACTTTCTAAACCTAAACTCATTGTTTGCTGCTATCACTTAATTAATTTTGGCAAATTATATCGAAAATTTATAAAGGTCAAGGAAATTCAGTTTGTAAAATTCATTAAGGGGAATCTACACAAATGACGTTCCTAAGAATTCTTAGTTACTTCATTACACTATAACCTATTACATTATATATTTTTTACAAAAGGAGAAATGGAACCTTCCACTGATTTTATCATATCTATAGTGACCTCAGTGGGGCAACATTTTCTTCAGGAGTGAATCTTCAATGAGTGGGACAAGCAACAAAACTGTACTTTCACTATGAAAACGATTCAATGCGGACAAGGAAACTTTGCCCTGAGTAAAACCCTTTTACTCTGGGAAAGAATTTACTTGTATTTAGTTTGCTAAAGTTTTAGTCTCAAGGAAAATTCACCACTAAACTTCCAATATATGAGATACAATGAAACAACTTTAATAGACAGTAAGCTATAAATGAGAGCTACTTCATATCCAGGGGTAAGTGCGTAAGAAGAGAAATTTTTCATAAAGTTCTTATGAAGAGATTTCAGAGATTGGAGGCAGGAAATGAAAAATACACAAATCATCAGTACTTCTAATTTGCATTGCTCTTATTAAGCCACACATGGTGCATCTTTCGTCAGTTGGTTCATAGCAGGGCATCACAGTTAAGCTCAATACCAAAACATTGTAGGCAACCAGTCACCTCTCTGTGTTGGCATAATGTTTTTATGTTTTCGCATGAGTCTTCAGAATAAGACCTCACCAGTTTAGCAATGGTATTGTTAAATTATATTTCTTGACTTCGGTTCTTTGGTGAAGATATCAAGCTAGTCTCCTTATCTTAAGTCAGTTACAAACTCTCAATTCTACATCTTCTCATAATTTCATCTTTTAGTATCAATTATTATTTTTCTTTAAACAAGAATTAGCAATGTGTTATTTATACCTTATGGTATAGTTAAGTTACTTTATTATCTTTCTCACGTGTCTGAAATATAGGTGGTGATTTCTCATGGAAACCAAAACCCTTTCATGTTAAATAGAAGTAAAGGTCTTTTGAGGGATGAAGAATCCTTCAAGGCATGTACAGAAATTTTATATTAGTAAATATCTATCTTACCAACAAATAGTGACAATTGTATGTTAGAAAACCAGAGTTCCTAAGATGAGATCTCAAGTACCCTACCTTAAGAAGTGAGAAAAACATATTAGAATTTTACTTGTAATTATGCCCCACAAGTGAGACTGTTAGTGCAGGATTATTTGAAGCAAAGAATTATGACCTGAAAAAAGTAAAAAAAAATTGCATATTTTTGTCATATGATTCCATGGAATAATATGTTCCACATATACACACAGCTGCTTACTATGTTTTAGTGTCATCGTCAGAAAACCATATTGAACCTCAAACCTTGTATCTTGAAAGAAGAATCCAAGAGAGAAAAAGGAACATCCTTCTGCATATTAGTAGGGGACACAGAATGACCCTGGCAATTTGGCACACACTGATGAGGGCAGCCTGGTTAGAGCACAGCAGTGCATTTTCCCTTCTCACCAACATTGTTGGTCTTAACTGGGATTCTACTATTGTGATGTTTGTCTATCTGAATATTCTTCTCGATTTATGTCATCTATGGAACTTGAAAATGTAAATGACAGTTGAGAAGTCAACCACGGGGTTGTTTTTGTTATTTTACTTTTTGTCTTTGAGACAAGGTCTCACTATGTAGTCCAGGTTGGCCTTAAATTTGTAGCAATCCTCCTGCCTCAGCCTCCTGAGTGCTGGGGGTTACCAGTGTGCACCACTATGCCAGGTTCAGGTGGTTTTTATTTTTTTTTTGTGTGTGTGTGTGTGTATGTGTGTGTTTATGTAGTTCAAATTAGGATGCATAAGAGCTACAGCATCCATTCCATTACTAGTTAACCTTACTTTCCAACTCTTGATTTTCTTTAAATACAGAATTAAAAGGAATTGTTAGAAAGACACTAAAATATTTTGTAACCAAATTCTCCAAACTTATTTTGATAATACATACTGACAACTACCCATTTTTTTAAAAAAATACGGTAAGGTTTTAGAGAAGAGAGAAAAAAGAGAAACAGAGATGCCACTTCCCTTCCTCTCTTGCTAACAAGAATCATGGGATGCCGGCACAATAGTCTTTAAAACATACGGCAGAATCTATCAATAACTTGTGTCCTACCAAGTAGTTCTAGTGGTCAAGTCCAAGAGTTTTTGTCTTATTCTTTTACTTACAGCTGGTCTATTGAGTTGACATTACAAATATCTGCAGACATAATTTGGAAGTTGTGGCTGGGAGCTCTGACCATATCATCAACCACTTTAGAAGTGAGTGTCAGCAGGCTGAAGCTGATTGATTACATGGGAACACCCCATCTAAGTCATTACTGTCAAGCTACACTCTAAATAAAATATTTCAGGGAGGCAAGAATTTGTAACTTTATAAAGATATACAACATGTCTTTGAATATTCACATGGTATCTACTCATTATCACTGTCTAAAAATTTGTTAACTATTTTTTGCCATCTATCTTTTTTTTTTTTTTTTTGGTGGCACCGGGGATGGAGCTCACAACCTCGCGCCTGCCTGACAGACGCGTAAGCCGCTGAGCCAAACCCCCGGCCCTGGTTTTTTGAGGCAGGGTCGCACTGTGTAGCTCAGGCCGGCCTTGCGCTAGCGTCGTAGCCCAAGCCGGCCTCGAACACACAACGCTCCTCCTACCTCAGCCTCCCGAGTGCTGGGATTAAAGGCGTGCGTCACCACGCCCGGCTCTTTGCCATCTATCTTATGTTCACAATAATTTTAATACACATGTGAACTCTAAACGCAGTAATCGTTAAGTTACATGTAATTTTAGGTAGATAAATTCAGCATAGATTTTGCATGCTGACTAATGTTCCTTTCCCTGAAAGGTCAATGAAACCAGGGAATTTCTAAGACTGTGATTTTTTTTACACCCACTAGAAGAGTGAGTCTTGAAATTAGAAAGAAAATAGAACAACCCAAATCACAGAATGAATCTGACTTATGATAAAAATTCATGATTTTCCCCAGAAATTCTTAAATAAAGCAAAATTAATCTTTCTTCTGACTCCTAATCTTAAAGAAAACGATGAAAATCAATTTCATAATCTGGCTAAAGTACTTAAAATTATCATTTTTCTTCTAGAAATCACCATGTTAAGGTTATTTTTTTAAGATTCAGAGTAATTGAATAGATTAAATTACTTTAAAAGTGAAAAGTAACAGATTCTGAAATACAATATACGAAAAGATTAAGTTACTAAGTATTATAACTAGGGCAAAAGTCTCAAGTAAGTTTGTAAATGATCAGTCTGTAAATTACCTTTAATATGATCAGTTTACCTTTGAATCAGATCTTGATCATATAACAATTCTCTATGCCAGTAAATTTTAGTAAGAACTTTCTTTACAGTTTAGTAAATACTACACACATATTGATAGATATGTTTATTAAAAGTTGTTCGAAGGCAAGCTATCTAGTTTCTGTCCTCATTATTTGTGGTTCAAACATTCTTTATTGGCATGGTTCTTTTCTTTACCATACCTACTTAGAAATACCATTTCTAGAGTTATCCAGAATAATGAAAAATTTTCCACAATTCTTCTTGCCTTCTCGTTGCTTGGTTGCTGTTGATACTAATTCTGAGCTAAATTTTAAAGTCTTCTTTTAGTAGTTTTGTCATTTTTTGTGACCCTATGCCCCAGCCTAGTATCAGTGTATCTTAGCCTCCACATGATATACATAATATATAATAGAAATGAGTCAAACTTTGCTTTCATGACTTTACCACAAAGAATATGAACAACAGTTACACAATACGATGGTTATTTTGATAGACACATGCATCGCTTGTGAGAAGAATACAAGACGGCCCAGGTCAATCTGAGAGACAGGAGTAGGGTGGATTTGTGCCCAACTGGAATTCACTTTCAAACAGAGACAAAGGAAGGAACAGAAATATTTATGTGGAGAAAAGAAAAAAACCGCATATTCCAAAAGAGGAAAACCACAATATGCTTGTATCACAGAAGCACCATGAGAACAGGATTCCACCACACTTTCAAAGAAATTTTTGACACTTGGCAAATCCTTTTTACGTCAAAGAATGATACCAAAGAACTGGAAAGCATGTTGGTCAAAGACAACCCAGAAGTTATGTTCCACTGGTTCCAGTCTGAGCCATGCATTTATGAATATCAACCCAAATGTAAATCACTTACACTGTCACATTCTAACACAATATAAACAATGTGAGGGGCCAGGAAAAAAATACTGCGTCTGAAGAGTCCCCATGTTAATTATCAGGAAACACTGTACTGCTAATAGTGTGTAAATCAAAGTCCTCCAACAAAGGAAAGAAATATCCTGCCATGAAAATCTCCTTTGGTTTAAAATGCCTACTATGCAGTATCGAGTTGCTATGAAACATTAAACTAGGACACATGTTTTATAGAAAAACATTACAGCTGTGTTGACAACAGGTCAAAATAGAAACCATATGGAAGTGTTTCTAGTATAAGACTAAATTTCAAACAAATAAGCCAATTTCAGAAAGTATTTTGAGCGAACATTTCTATTTTTGAAGTTTTTAAAAAATTTCTTTTGCATGTATGACTTTTTGTTGATTTAGTATTCTAAAACAATCCATTTGAATGACTGTGCTGAATTCAATTTCTTGAGACCTAGTACTGATGTATGTATCTGAGTTTCCATGTATTTGACTTTGTATTTTTACTAGTAACTCCACTAGAGCCTATTTTGATTCAAATTCTTCTGCAAGTCTATGACATTCACATGAAGTTAATCTGGAGAGGAACATTTTAATTTCATATAGCCTTTCATAGGTACACACGTCTAAAATAGACATGCTTTAGCATCTGAAAAATAACTGCAGTGACTGACATTTGAGAAATGTCACTTTTATGATAATCTTAAAAGTGAAAAAATAGACAGTACTAGAAGACATACAGAAGATAATCTATTTGTTAAAAATCACACTTTCTAGAAAAACAAATAATGTTTCTTTTCTTTTATTTTCTTTCCCTCTCTCTTTTGTTTTGTTTTCTTTTGCCTTAAGACAAGGTGTTGCCATCTTCCCCAGGCTGTTCTCAAACTCCTGGGCTCAAGTGGTCATCGTACAAGGTTCCTGAATAACTGGACTATACACAGGTGTCAGCGTGACTGGCCTCTTTCCTATCTTTAACAACATTATGTGTTTCACTAACTCAGTGACAGTCACCCAAATGAGAGAAGTCAACTAGAGAAGTCACTTGATTTGATTTCTATAGGAATTATTTTTCCCTCCTACATTTAGGTAGAAATTAGGGTTCTCAACACTATGATATACACTACGTACCATATCTATTTTAGAAATAATGTGACTAGAAAACAAAAATAACCACAATAATCCAGTAAAACCCTAGAAAATTCAGAGCATATATTAAATGAATTCCATTGTTCGACCTAATCATTTTAAAATGAAGAAGAAGTAAGGATGAGACTCGTAAAATATAGAGATCAAGGAATTACTAGCTTATATTCTGAATAAGGAAAATATTTCAAAATTAATTACATAAAATATTAATGCAAAAATTTTTATTTTCTCAAAAGAAAATGAAATTATGAGGAATAAACTCAATGTAGCATAAAAATATTTATAACATAATTTTATAATAGGGAATTTTTGCTATCTTTCAAGCACAGTAAAACCAATATTTGAAAACTCCAAGTGACTGCATGTTGATATGAGTCAGCAATGCGTCATCATTATATGAAATGACAATTATATTATTGACATATGTTTGACTTATGATATGTCTAACAATGCAAAATAAATGTCATAATATACACGGATACTGTGAGTATATTATATACCAATACACATTAGCATATATTATATACTTTATGGTAATATATAAAATAATAGTAGTATACCATGAGGAATTGGCTACATAACTGCCTTAGATGTCATTTCAATGAAAATTTTTTATCTGAAATCTTTGAAACTATTTAATAATTTACAGCTTTTGTTTTGTTTTGTTTTTTCTTTTTCTTTTTGTGGCACCGGGGATTGAACTCACAACTTCATACCTGCCAGACAGGTGCTTATGCCACTGAGCCAAACCCCCGGCCCTCAGCTTTGTTGTTTGAATTTAAGTTCAAATATATATTTTGAAGCTTCTGACAGTATAGAAAGATGTTTGTCATTGAATTTGCTTTTTCTATGAGTTTTATAATTATGAGGCTTTCATAAAACACATACCTCTTTTACTAAACATGAATTGTGAAAATACATTCTTGGATTATGTAGTTAAATTATCATATATTTGAAAAAATGAATATAGTAGACACACATGTATAAATATACTATATGCATTATATATAAATATTCTAATCTCCAGGTGTAGCATCTCTCTGTAGCATATACATATATATGTATATATATATATATATATATGCACGCATACATATATACACAGAAAGATTATATATGTTACATATATATATAATAATCCTTTTATTCAACTTCAAAAGATTGTAAGATTTTTGAATATGATGGTAAAAGTTTGTCCACAAATGTTAAAGAAAAAAATAAAAAGTAATTCTTATTGTGTAAAAATGCTAAACACCTATTTGAATTAAAGTTTTATGCTCTTAAAAATCAACTTGGTGAAGATGTTCAATACAGTAATGTTGGGTATCTTTAAAATTTCTTGCTATGGTGAGGACATCACAGAGCATTATATACTTTTATTAATATTAATTATCATTTGTGAGTTCTCAATCTAATTATTTATCCTGATTAACACAAAACAGTAGTTTACCAAGGCAGTGTCAAACTAGTTACAATTATTTTAAAAATTAATTATTACAATATAATGACAAGATAGGACAAATGTCTTAGCTGTAATTGCAGTACTTGGAAGGGACTACATATTTTAGTATTGGGATTAGGTTCATTCCAAAATACATTTACTGGTGCTCTAAGCTTTCATGAGAATTAATAAATTTCAGTAATCAACAGAGGATATGAAACTATTTTACCAAACTGCATTAACCACATGGTTTCAGAGAGATAAATCAAAAGAGATATAAAACAGACACTTAAACAACAGGTCTCTGGGGAGTTTGTCTTTGCTTTCATTTCGTATAAATCTTCCTTATCAGTATTCACACTTCCTGTTCAATTTCAGAATACTTTATGTTGAAATAGAATATTGCATGCATTAATGTATTAGTTTCAATAGTTCCATAAATAAAATTGCCTTTTAGGCACACTGCACGTACAAATTTCCATCTCATTTGAAGTGATAGGTGACACTAGAGCTACTTTTACATACTTGGCAATGGCTTAGAACTCAGTCCCTTGACTTTAAGGGAGGAATATGCAAATATATGAGTAGGAAGGTGGTAAGACGTGTTCTTGCTGGAAAACTCAAAAGCAGGCCGGTCAAAAATACCTAAAACACAGCAACCAAAACAAAGCATATCATTTGCTTTGACAGTGGTCACAAGTTTAGTCTTGCTCTTTGGACTGCAACATCTAGGAGTTAGTGAAGTAGTTTGTGTCTAAATGACTGTGGAAGAAAAGTGAATAACAGGCAACAAAGAAGAAGGGTATTGATAAATTACTTAAAGCACCTGCAATTTTTATGTTTAAAGATATCTGAGCCAGGTATAGTGGTGCCTGTCTCTTGACCTGATACTCAAGAGCCTGAGATACTGGGTTGCTAGAGTCCAGGAACTGGCGGCCAGCCTGAGCAACACAGTGAAACACTGTCCACAAAAAAGTCTGTAAAAAACCTATATATATTCACTCTTGTTAACTTTATATAATTTTAACTGGACCCTAATATACTGAAAATCCATTTTTTCAGTCTTGTTTCTATTTCATGCTTTGCTTTTGGTATTGAATGGAAAAAATATACTCCTGACAATGTATTCCTTTATTACATTTCAAGAGTGGTATGTGTCACTTTTTCTACATATTTTTGTACATAAAGTCCACACTTTTTGCACATAAAGTCTGTGCATTCCTTAAAGACAGTGATCAGATCTTAATCATTTTTATATATACAGTATCTGGCACTGAATATATTTTCCATAAATACACATAGTTGCTTATATGTAAGTCATCAGTTTTAAACACAATTGTGTGTGTTACTGGATTTGGACTTTAATTCGTCTCTTCTAAGAAAAAAATACTTTTTACCATAGTTTTCTCTTAAGCTTACGTTTATAATGAGAAATGTTGACTTAATTCATAAAACTCACATCTGTGATTTAAAGTGTATTATCTCAGCCAACCTTCTCTCATACTTTTAGGCCTCTTAGATACAGATGGGATTTAATTGCTCCTTAAATACATATAGCAGGTACACTTCTGATATTGTCCACTAGCCAGTTAGCACCTCGGTTGTAGTTTTTGTTATCCTAAATGACTCAGCTTTACCATGGGTTCTTATTACTCTTTAGCACCAAAAATGGAGATCAGTAGTTTGTTCATGAGCAGACAAAAATAAGCGCAGAGTTCCACAATTCTGTTTTCCAAGAAAGAAGATAAGTGAAAATAGTAAACATACAAACAAACTCGTGATTGAGTGTGGTGTAACCATTATGCAATATGGAATCATACGTATCGGAGGTTTTATTGAAATTCCTTTTTGGCTAGGGAAAATTAGTTATGTGTTGTATTGTGCCAAGGACAGACTGGTCCTTTCCAGTCACTTACCCTCTGACAGCATGGATAAGTCTCAGTGACGGATAGGCAGTTCGCACTTTCAGTTTATTCTTAAGGATTAACGCATTAACCCATTCCACGTGCTTCTCTCCTCCTTTGACCATGAAAGCGGGGATCCAAAGGACACTGTCATTCAGCATGGAAAGTCTATGCACAAATTTTTCTCTGTCACTCTCATTCCGAAAGCCTCCAAATGCTCTTTGCACAACTGATGGATTCATGGTTATAAAATCTGATTTAGTTCCCACATCTGCAGCGAACTCCACCACAGGAGCTAGATTACACCTGAAGAGGAAAAACATGAATGGACAGATGAAAAATAAATATGAAACATTCACTCATAAATGGTGCATATAGAAAGGAAGAGTGAAGAACAAGTATGTTTTTTCAGCAGGTGAAAAAAAGGCTAAGGACAATCTGCCTAGTGAACTATACTTTACTAAGTCACTATACATTAAGGAATATTGTTTTCAAAAGAGATAATGCACTCCAAGCACAGGGTTCATTTTGCTACTTATATTCAACCTGTTGTTTGAAAATATTCTTAACAGTTATGTTCCTAAGAACACATGACGTGAATTCATAGCAAGTGAATTTATGATGGTAAATTCACAAGGGATGTTTCCATGAGACAAGCCATCTAATCCATATGCTCTCTCATAACTAAAACACATTGGACCTGATATTCCAATCTGCACTGCTAGTCACATTCAAGACTTTTCAACAATTTTATACACATATTTAAATAAATTTGTTTTCCACATTCTAAGGTTAAGGGGACAGTACAATTTATTATAGCATTTTCCACAGATAGATTTGTAATTGCTTTCTTTGGGACAAAATAATGAAGTAAGTGAGAAAAATGAAGGTATTCTAATTAATGTGACTTCCTGAGACTTATAACTAATGTGAGAAAGCCTTTACTGTAAGATCAAATACCACTCTTCCTGGTCCTTTTGACATTCTCAAAGCACTAGGTTTCTTTGTTAAGCCATATGTACCCCTAAGGGACTCATATATAAAGAGAAAACAGGACTTGTAATATCAACACTGGAACCACAGAGCCTTGAAAAGAGTTTGGACTTCATTTTACTCTTGTAACCTGATTCCAATCTTGTCTTACAAGATAACTTTGGAAAGTAGCTTGAATTCGTCTTTAATTAACTTTTGATGCTTTGCTTTCATAACATTGACCTATGGATATTTAGCTTAAAAATAGTTTTTTAAAAAACAATATTTTAAACTTGTAAAACATCAGATTTTAATCAGGTCATGCATGAAACGTAGATTTTTAAAAAAATAAGAATCACTATCTTGGAAGAAGTCATTTGAATTTATTCACTCTATTCCTTTGTGAGAACCCGCACACACACATACTACATATAAATACACACTAAAAAACAGAACGTCTATTTATTTTTCTGTCTTATAAGCCTATCAAGGGAATCAAAATTCAACAAGTTTATTACTTCAGGATTTTTATAAGTTTGATTTCACTACAAAAGTTTCTCACATTCCTCTAGGTTGTACATTTTGCCATCTTAAATAAATTCTCAAAGAGCTTAAGTTTTAATTTAAAAGTGTGTCCTACTATTAAGAAAACTGCCTTGTTTATCCTTCTTTATCTCTCTTAATTAGTACATCTTATTACTTTCTACATCTCTTGAAACATTTAGTTATAATAACTAATCTCTTTCATCTCACGCCATTAAGCAAATTCTATGTTAACTAGGGTGAGCTGCTGAAAGAAAAAAAGAAAAAAAAGACACATGTTGTAGAAAAAAGATTACTAGCTTTTCAATTTCTATACATATGTACACTCTTTGTCATATAATAGATTATTTGCTTCTACCCTAGATTTAAAATAACAATGAATATTTTTAATTCCATCATGATAATGATGTCAGAAATAGGACTGCTCTGAAAAACCATTGCTACACATGCACTGGTATGACAGTGAACATCCTACTGGGAGATTCATGGGAAATGGAGAGTTAGACAATTATTAAAGTCATAAAATGTATATCACACAAATATTAAAGATATCTAAAATCCTAATCAAGTTGATGATAACATGAATGTGGGTACTGTGGGGAAAAGTGCTTCCTGAATACTATTATTATAGACATATTTCTTGATATAAAATGCAGAATATGCTCATTAGCAAATTCCGTGACAATTGACATGTCCTTGTCATGGAGATGGAATCCTACATATCTTTCTGACATAACAAATTCTCAGAAATTGCTTTCAGAGAATTCTCTCTTAAAAAAAAAATCTGTCTTTGTCCTCGTAACATAGAAATGATCAGAAACAAAGAAGCTGAAGAGAGTAAAATCTATCTTCTGCTGAATTATCTTTTCTTTTCAGGAAAAATATTACTTAATTATTTTATACTTTTAGTTACATTTCCTTGCCACATATTTAAAAGTACTACCCTCATTCTATGCTTGACACATGATTATCTACAGTTATGTGGGCATGCATTTTCTAGGAGGCAATAAAATGTTCATTAACTAAATCTGGATGTTGGGGCTGGGAACTTTCCACCGAAAATCAAAAACAAGCTCGGAATACATTTCTGGAGAATGGGGTTTATACAGGAGACAAACTGACAATGCAATTAAAGAATGCTGAACAAATATGAGAGAAACTGGATATCAAGGAGTAATAAATTCACATATAAAGCTTTCTAAATTCAAGCATATCCCATTCATATCTCTTGGGGAAACGGTATCTAAAGAACTGAAAATAGCAAGACAAAAAAACGCATCATAAAATGCAACCTGTGCTGTGTTTGTCATTTTCTTGGGAGGAGATAGATGTGCTTTTTCACTGGAAAAAAGACTAATAACATGTCCACATGTGGTCAATGAGATACTCTGTGGTTAAGTCTAATATTTAGCCATGTATTTAACTGAAAGTCACTTAAACAAGCTAGAATAACCAACCAGCTGTGTTGCACTTCCAAAGTTCAGTAAGTTTATGAACTTGAGAGCAATGCCGACAGCAATACCGCTGATTGAGCAAGAATATAAATGCACTCAATCACAAAATTTGCATCTTTCTTTCAAAAAAATCTTCTCAGAGGTTATAATATTCAAAAGTTACAAGAATGTGTCTCAAGCATTTATGAAGCGATACTTGATTACTCACATTATTCTTAATCTCACAAAACAGAAGTGTGGGCAAGCTGTAAATGACAGATCCTTTGAAACCCAAAACTGCTGAATCCGGAGGTCTCAAGCTCTATTATTTTTACTCAAATTAATTTTTACACTGCTAAATCAGTTTTTGACAAATCAAAAACATGAAAACATACACACAAAATTAGATGCGGTACCAAACTTCCTATTTCCCCTAAACTGCTCAGTTATCAATTCATGTTGATTCTCCATTGTTGATTAAACACCTGCAGCAATGCACCCTAGACCTCTGAATTTTATTCTGTGATCTCACACTGCTTGTCATGAGTTTTCAACTTCCTTTATAGGCCTAACAGAAGTTATTTTCATTTGCTTCAAGGCTGTATAAAATACTAATTTTAAAACTCATAGAAAAGTCATACTTATTATGTGCATGAACGCTGTGGGATCACAGAATTCCATACTAAGGATTATCTATCTCTCAGGTTTGCCAGCATTCTCTGTATTTCTCTTATATATCCCCAATGTGAGTCAACAGGATTTTTCTACTTTATTTACTAAACGGGCCTCTATGAACAGCTCACAAAGTAAACACAATATTTAGTGTTCAGAATACTTTTCCTAGCTATTTAATTATCCATAATATCTTACAATATATGATCTATCCCAAATGCGATATTGACAGACTTTACTGACTACATCAGTAAAATAAGGCTTATCGTTTTAGTCATCTATTTCTTCATTCTGTGGTGTACTTTATACTTTAGTGCTGGGTACATAATTAGCCTTCTAAGATACTGAGGTAAAATAGTGTTATGTGGTATTTGGAGGTTGTTACATACTTACAGAGAAAGAAACTCTAGAAAGAGACAAAGGTAACTACAATCCCAAGAACAGCAGCGAAAAGAAAGCAGTAAACAGGGCAAACAGTTAAACATAAAAAGTAGAAAATCAACAACAGAAAGATAACAAGACAGCAATAAGTCAGTACATATCAGTTATATCAGTCAATGTAAATGGTCTCAACTCACCAATAAAAGAAAGAGACTGGCAAAGTGGACTAAAAAACAAAAATCCAACAATATGTTGCGTACAAGAAACACATTTAACTCAAAAGGAAATTCAAAGACTAAAAATCAAAGGATGGAAAGCAATACTCCATGAAACAAGAACCCAGAAAAAAGCAAGGGTAGCTATTTTGTTTGCAGACAATGTGAACTTCAAACCGAGAATGATCAAAAGAGATAAAGAAGGTCACTACATACTTGTTAGAGGAAAACTTCAAGAGGAAGAGATTACAATCATAAATATATATGCACTGAATATGGGAGCACCCAACTATGTAAGACAAATCTTAGTAGACATGAAAAACCAGGTTAACAATAATGCAGTTATAACTGGGGACCTTAACACCCCATTATCACAAAGAGACAGATCAACCAAACAAAAAATCAGCAAAGAAATAACAGAACTGAATTAAAATTGTGAAAAATGGACTTAGTAGATGTGTACCAAGTGTTCCATTCAACAGCATCAGAGTACACATTCTTCTCAGCTGCACATGGGTCATTCTCTAAAACAGATCATATACTAGCCCACAGAACATGCTTAAGTAAATGGAAAGCAACTGAAATAATTCCATGCTTATTATCTGAACATAGCACAATAAAATTGGAAATTAATGGCAAAAACCCACACAAGAACCCCATGAACACATGGAAATTAAATAGCACTCTCCTAAACAATCAATGGGTCACAGAAGAAATTAAAGAAATTAAGCAATATCTACAATCAAGGAAAAATGCACATACAAATTATCAGAACCTGTGAGATAAAATGAAAGCAGTCCTCAGAGGGAAATTTATAGTACTAAGCTCCCACATCAGAAAAATGGAAAGAACACACATAAACAACCTAATGCTGCACCTCAAACTTCCAGAAAAAGATGAGCAAGTTAAGCTCAAAGTCAAAAGAAGGGAGGAAATTATAAAGATCAGATCAGAAATTAATGCAATTGAAACTAAGAAAACAATACAAGGAATTAATGAATTGAAGAGCTGGTTCTTTGAAAGAATAAATAAAATTGATAAATCTCTAGCCAACCTTATCAAAAAGAGGAAAGAAAAAACTCAAATCCGTTCAGTAAGAAATGAAAACGGTGAAATCACTACAGACCCTGAGGAAATACAGAAGATCATCAATACCTGCTTCGAAAACCTTTACTCTCATAGGTTTGATAACACAGCAGAAATGGACAGATTCCTAGAAACGTACGAATTACCAAAGCTTAATCAAGAATATGTAAACCTGCTGAATAACCCAGTTTCAGTTAATGAAATTGAAAATGTAATTAGAATCTTACCAACAAAGAAAAGCCCAGGTCCTGATGGATTCACTGCTAAATTCTACAAGAAATTTAGGGAAGACTTAATGCCAACACTCCTCAAACTCTTCAATGAAATTGAAAGGGAAGCAAGTCTCCCTACCTCATTCCTGGAAGCAAGTATTACCTTAATACCAAAAGCAGAGAAAGACCCAACCAAAAAAGAAAATTACAAAAAAGCCAATCTCCCTAGTAAACATAGATGCAGAAATCCTCAATAAAATACACGCAAATAGATTAAATTAAAAGAAAATAATCTTTGGTAGACTATAGACAACCCCTCTCATTTTGGTTAATATTCAGCAAACTTACAGACACATAATCACCATCCTTTTACACTTGATCAACTCTGTCATGTCTCCCCTGTACTAACACCGGAATCCCTCATACCCATCATCACAAGTGGGATGTTTGCCAGTCCAGAGGGATATTATAAGAGAAAGTCTCTTACCAAGGGAAAGAAAGGCACTCTTAGCCATCTTTTTTCTTTTTCCGTTGTGATTACCCTCTCAGAATTGCTAGGAGGGACTGAAATATGCAAACTGTCACTTTCTGATTTTTCTGATATGAAGGTAATAGACTCCAAGTAAAATGAAAACCAATCATTTTTTCTTAAGGTCAGAAATAGTTTTACCTCCAATTTGAGACGAAGAGCTGAAGTCAATGTGATTAGGAGACATATTCTAGGGAACACAGTTTATAAAAGAAAAGCACAGTATAGTTCAGAATTACTTCAGGATGGGAGTTTTAATTGGCACTGTTTATACATATGATTCATTTCAGAATTAGGGGAAATCTGTTTATGTTCATCTTTCATATCAACCTTCATGTAGAAGAAAGGGTGCTTTATCATTTACTCTTAGATTTTAATCTCAGACATATTTTACAAGGCCAAGGCCATGCAGCTATGAATTTCACAAAATTCTTAGCAGTTATTAAACAAAGGGTTTTTAATATCTGCAATATTAGCATAAAATCTATACCTCAGATCATAACATCTGTATCTCAGATCTTCTGAGGGTTATGATTTCTAAAATATTAATAAGAATATTAAACAAGTACTTGATAAGACTTTTCTATGTTTGAGGCATAGGGGTAGAAACAGATTTAGCTGTGATTGGTCACTATGTAGTAGACAAAGTATAAAAAATAAAGATGAAAAATCATGTGCAAGATTTGCATTTTCAGAACACATAAAATGCAAACACACAGCATGTATATTATCCTTGCTGTTAAAATAACATTTGATACAATCCTTAACTAGATATAAATAAATTCAAACAACTCACAATGACGTGATTGAATAGAAGAGAACATTTTTTCACAAACCCAGATTTGTTTATATTACTAGCAAGGGTAGGAAGAACCACGTCATATAATTTCAAGGGAAATCCACAGAACTAAAAACCATCACCACCACCACCACGACAAGAAACCCAACTCAAATCCTTCTAGAGAAGAGAACTCAGCACACCCAGAAATGCATTAGACTATGTCATTTCTACACTTTAATCAAAATAAAAATGGAATTGTTGTTCTAACTTACTGTAATTATAATTTGAAAGAGTTAGATTTTGGGGAGAGGAAGATGGTAGGGGAAGAAGGCCAAGAAATACACATATTATGTTTCCATTTTAAAACCTTAGTACACCTTTAATATTCATCCAAGTTGGGATTACATTTTAAAGAACAAAATATACTCAGTTTCACATATGTATTCAGCCATCTCTAGCTGTAGCCATCAGGGTACAGGTGTCTGTATCCTAATCTGTGCAGCTCTCTGGGAGATTATAGCTACTGTTTTTTTTTTTCCTTGTTGGTGTATAATTGACAAAAATGTTAAATATTAAAAATTTTATATAAATAATGCCACACTGCATGGAATTTTATTGATAACATTAAAAGAAATCAAATTTCCTCTTAAAATTTCTTTCCCTGCGTTAATAATGCATACTAGATACGCTAATTTCTTTCACATCATGCCTTTTTCTTCCTTTTGCAATCTATTATGATTATAAATCTTTTGAAATATATGCAGGCAAATTAAAAATGATGTCAAATAGGAGATTATTTTGAGGAATAGCATGAGAAAGTCTAGCTTTTCTTTATAAATCATTTGCATTAGAATTTAGCTTTTGTTTCTAAGATACTGGGGCCTAAATAGCTGATGGGAGTCAACCTGCCGATATCATTTTTTTTTTTTTTTTGAGGCAGGGTGTCGCTATGCAGTTCAGGTTGACCTGAACTCACTTTGTAGCCCACACTGGCCTTGAACTTGCAATGATCCTCCTGCTTCAGCCTCCAAAGTGCTGAGATTACAGGAATGCACCATCACACCCGGTTTTGAACCTGCAAATATCTTGATAAGTAAACAAAGCTAGTTTGACTGTATAGGAAGTATGGGAAATTTAAAAGTTCATAGTATGATCAATTATATTTAAAAAATATATATATATATGCCAAATATATATATATATATATATATATATATCTCAAATATATATATGCACACATAAATATACATGTCTCAAGTATTTGGAAGACTAAGGCTATCTAACTAAACCTCACACTATAATAATTGGTATATAAAATATTAAAAGTATTTATTGTAATTATAAGAAGAAAAATAATAGCTAAGGTTTTTTTGTTTGTTTGCTTTACTTTATTTTGTTTTTTGAGATGGGGTCTCACTATGTAGTCCAGGCTGGCCTTGAACTTGCTTATCTAGACCAGGTTGACCTCTTAAGTCCCAGCAATCCTCCTGCCACAGCCTAAGTGTTGAGATTACAGGTATGTGCCACCATATCCAAGTCTAGCTGAATTTAATTTAATTTAGTTTAATTTTACTTATTTATTTTATTTTATTAAATTTTTTTTTTGGTACTGGGAATCAAATTTAGGACTTTGCCCTTGCCACACCACTGAGGTATATTCCTGGAACTCTAACTGAATTTTAAAAAGATCTTATTATGCACCAAGTACCCTTCTACCTGTAATATCATTCTCACAATGAGCCCATGACAGGCACTGTTACTATCTGTTGGCATTGCTCAGAATATGGAGTTGCAGGTAAACTGTCCAAGACAACATAACTGTAAAAAGTAGAGGCGGATTTTTTTTTTTTTTTTTTTTTTTTTTTTGGTGGCACCAGGGATCAAACTCAACCTCGTGCCTGCCAGGCAGTGCTTAGGCTACTGAGCTCCGGCCTTAGTTTTTTTTGAGCAGGGTTGCACTACGTAGTTCAGGCCAATCTTGAACTTGTATTGTAGCTCAAGCTGGCCTCGAACTCACAACACTCCTCCTACCTCAGCCTCCCAAGTGCTGGGATTAAAGGCATGCACCACCACACCCGGCTAATAGAGGCAGATTTTTAAGCCCATGCTTCTGGACTTCATATATTACTTAATCTGCTGGTATGTCAAGAAAGCAACAGAACAAAAACATTAATATAGAATTTTGGTCCTAAATATAGTGGCATGGTTAGGCACAATTGAAATGTGTGTTTTTCTTTCTTTTCTGGAGATTTACTTATTAAACATGTACAAGTCATAAATGTCATTTCTGGAAGTCCAAATATTTAGCATTGGAATGAAGATAGTTTTGAAAATAATAATATGCTGAAAGAATTCTTTCAAACTATCAGGAGAATGCTAGAAGGACATTATTATTTTTAATAAATTCAAATGTATTGCAGTATGATACACAAATATATTCTTTGATACAAAGCAAGGGGTGACAGAAAGCCTTAAAATTTGTTTTTCCAAGTTTTCAGCTAAGGACAAAAGAAAAAAGGCCCTATTACTTATGCTAAATTACTAAACCCAGAATGCCAACTGAGGAGTGTCTGGACAATAGGAAAGAAACATTATAGTCAGCATGTTTCATTGTAAATTCACATTTTTTAAAAATCAAACTCAAAATTCGCATTTAGCAGCTTTGTCCTTGGAGCCTATTTAATTTTGAGTGGTGTTACTAGTTACAAGTCAGCACCTGTTGTCCAAGAAAGTATTAAAATAATAGAAACAAGGTGGAAAGAAGTACAGGAAGAGTAAATGAAAACACAATAAGACATCATGAAGACAAAGATTCACAAATATTAAAAATAAAGTCAAACAACCTCTATCAGTGCAGGACTGTGATCAAAGTAGAACTACTGTTCTCTGTCTGGGATTTGACAACATCTTTATAAACAACAACAGGAAATTCTGAAATGGCAGTGGAATGAAGTTTCCAGAGCTAATCGGTCTGGTTTACTAGTAGGCCAATTGTGTAAGACTTGTAGCAAATTTTCACTAATTTCTTAGTGGGAATCAATATCTTTAATTTTATTTTTTGTTGTTTTTTGTTTGTTTGTTTGTTGTTTGTTTCAGACCAAGTCTCACGGTGTAGTGCAGACTGACCTTGAAGTCACTATATCACTCAGGCATAGTATTCCTCCCACCTCAGCCTCCCAAGTGCTGGAATCACAGGCATATGTCACCATGCCTGATTAATATCTTTAACTTTAAAGAGTTAAAACCAGCATTACTTGTGAGAATCAATACATTTTAACTTAAAACTATTTTGTCAATTTTTATTCTATGCCACACTCATTCATTAAGATCTTTTTATCTAAATTCCCTTGACATTTGTCTTCTCTTTTTGAATTGCAGTGATGTCCATTTCTCCTGTTTCTATTCCTACCTCTTGGGGTTTCTTGTCCCCATAGCCAGAAAACAACTATGAATCAATTAAAAGTTAAATTATTTATTAGAAAGTTGAGTGGGGAAAAAACTGGAAAACTCTAAGTCCCCTAACAGTCTGGCAGATCCCCAACATGGTCTCCCATGCCAGTCCCCACTTGAGCACTGCCAGACTTCTCTGTCTGATCCTGTCTCTCACTGTGGAAGTCAACAACCTAGAACAACATCTGGTTAGAGCACAGGACACCCTCTTATTTCCTTATTTCCAGGAAAAGAAAAATGAACATATCTGTTCCATTTTCATTGGTAGTGGACAACAGAGCTCCTTTCCACATTCGTGGATTTTGCTCAAACAACCAGAGTGCTCAGTTAGATGGCAAATAGTCAAAAAAAGTCCAAAAAATATTCAATTAATCAATTCTTTTCAATTTTTGCTAGCATTTTCTAGAGTTTTGATAGGATATCAGCCATCTTCTCTTTGAATCCACATGTAGCCTCTTGAAGTAACTCATTATGGTAGTCTTTCAATTAGCGTGGTTAGGGAAATCTTCATCTCTTTGGTAAGCTCCAGTTACTGAACTTCCCACTGATTCTCTAAATCAGCATGGTCTAGCTGGAAACCAGTATTCGTACTGTCCTTTTTTTTCTTACATAAACCAATTCGTTTTTTATTTCCTAACACTATGTCACATCACCTCTGCTGTCACCAAAACAAAAATATCTAAGAGTCCCTTTATATTTCCCCCTTCCCTTCTTATTTCCCTTATTTTATGTGTCATCAAGCTCTGCCTCATACACCCATTTCATTCCATCTAAATATGACCTCATTGCCAGTAATAAATTTTGTATTACCTAGGTTTTTGTTACAGTTTTAAGTGGTTTTACAATGTCTAACCTCATACTCTTCTGGTCAGTCATTCTGTTTATGGTCACTAATCAGTCACTGTTAGGGTTAGTGTTCCAAGAGCCCCACCAAGCAACATGCAATCATGGCCACAACTGAGTCTGCTGTGAGTGATTGGTTTGTTGTCTGGCACTGGGACTGGTGGTGTGAGTGCTGCACCCACCCAGGGGTGGAGCCGGCATACAGTGTAAGGGCAGGAAGGAGGTGTGTGTCTCTCTCTGACTGGTTCGTGCTTTTGCTACTTGCAGTGGCCATAAACGACTAACCCCACCCATGCCATCCTGCCTTGCAGCCAGCTGAAAATGGACTGAAGCCCCCAAGAAATGTAAGAAATAAACCTTCCCTGCCCTGATTTTTGGCATCAGGTATTCTGTCTCAACAAAGAGAGAAAAATAACTAAGACAGTCATTCTGTTTATGATCACTACTGCCCATAAGACTTCAAGTAAATGAAATTCAAAATCTTATATTCCAGAATCTACCTCAGTCAGCCATGAAAATCATGTTTGTTCCTAAAGACTCAGCATCCATTGGTATGGATTCTCTGGCCCTTCAAAGCAGAGTGACAAACCCAGTTTATATACTTTTATTATTGTTTTTGACCAGGTGCTATTTGGTCTTTGCTGAGACATTGGCAACCCAATGTGTATTTATCCCAGTCTCCAAGTTTATCACATTGTGTAATAACTATATGGCTATGGCGATTTTCTCCACTAGAATGTCGTTTCCTTATTCCACCCTAATTTCTCTTCCTGGCTCCAGTGGCTACCAATTCAGGGTACAATAGATACTTGTAATATAGTCAAGCAAATATTGTCTATATGAGTAGAAATAAAGTTAAATATACTCTTCTCATGGTCAGCCATATACTTGTCACATTTACATATCACATATGGCATATACCTTCTCTTTCAAAGAGTAAACTAAACGATACTGGCATAAGTAGAACAAATGTGAAATGTTTTCTTCAAAACATTACAAAGAGTACATCTTCATTTTTATTGAAACATTAGTAAAGGAATTTTAAAATGTCAATTATTCTCTATAAAAGTTGTATATATACACAAACACACACATATGTATACTATATACAATTATAAGTTATATGTATATTTATCTGTGCAATATATAGACATATATAGCACGTAATATTTTTAGGTACTCTTCTTTTTTATCCTTTTGAGACAGGATCTCACTACACAGTTCATACTTGTTTGAATTCACTATGTATCCCAGTCTGGACTCAAACTCATAGTAATCTTCCTGCCTCTGTCTCCCAAAAACTGGGATTACAGTCATGTGCCGCCACACCTAGCTATAGTAGACACTCTATGAATTCAGCCAATTTTTTGTAGTACTTTTTTAAATAAAGTCTGTACTGAACATATATAGACATTTTATTGTGATTATATTCTAAATAATATAGCATAATGACTATTTACATAAAATTCATATACTATGTAGAATAAATTATATGGAAATATTTTAAAGTATATGGAAAGAATGTGTATGGGTTGTATGCAAAACTACACTATTTTATACAAATGACTTGAGCAACCTCAGATTTTGACATCTCTAAAGAGTTCCAGAAACTTCTCCCCACCATGGATACATATGCCCACCTGTGCACAAACATACACACACACACACAAATAAAGCATAATCATTTAATCCTCATGTTTGCACAAAGAAGTGATTTTTTTCATTATACATACTTGAAAAAGAATAAGCTGAGACACACACAGAAGGTATGTCATTGTCCTAAAGTCATTTGGTTTTTATGTGCTAGAGTTGAAGCTCAAAGTCAGTACAATTCCTCACTCTACTGTCAAACTATTTCAACCTTTGAACCAAATAAATACATAGATATTTAAAATGCATGCACTTTTACATGTCTTGAACTACATACTCTTCATAAACATTGTTAAACTTTTGTTATTTTGCTACATAAATTGTCAAAATAACTTGATGGGGACCCATTATTTTCCCCATTTAGCTCAATTCCTTAAAAACCAACATACAATTGTTTTATTTTCACAAAAGTGAGTATGGATGTATATAAAGTAGGAAGATGAATATTTATTCAAATTGTTATAAACATGTTTCTTGGAATTACACATAATACCAAGTATATCAACTAAATCTTTAATTTGTAATTAAGTGAAGAACCTTTTAATCTTTTAGAGAAAGTATAAGAGTTGTGGCAGTTTTTCAGAATTTTCTATTCATTGTCTTAGGTAAAACTTCATTGAAGGGCTTGGCGAACCAAGGAAGAATTCTCAAGATGTGCTATGAGGCATTCTTGCCATAATCATTAGGGAAATTGACTACTCCATTGATCTGTGGTTGTTCAGCAGTTACTACAGACTCATGGAAGGAACTGATTCAGCATGGAGTTTAAGTCCTTAAAAATGATGTTGTGCATGAAGAAGAAAAAATAGCATTTATGAAATAATATTGTTGGTACTTTAATCATCCATCCTGGAGAACAAAGGCAGAAAAATCACAATTTTTTCCTTTCCAATTCATGTTGTGAATGCATTACGTACGAAATATTAGTATACGATGGTATCACTGAGAAACTTGCAGGAAGCACATCTTTGACTTCTGTATCTTTTAGTGATGACATCATCAAAGTCGTCACAGCAACATTGCTTTTACATTCAATTTTCTTATTTAAGAAATATTTTAAAATTTTGTAACTGTTTTGATCTGTCATTTTTAAGAACACAATTTTTCTACTTTTTGAAAGTATAGCCAAAGGTTCAAAAATGCTTTTTTAGAGTTCATGCCACTTGTGCCATTCACCAGGAAGGCTGGCTAATTCTAGTCAGCCTTCCTGGTGAGTGGCGCATGACCAGAGAGGACTCCAGGAAAAGAAAGATCCCCAGCTCCCGTGAGCCTGCCAGAGCTGAGGCTGAGAATCTACAACTCCCCACCTCCCCACCTCCCCACCCCCTGTAAGCAACCTGCTGGTTTGGAGGACCAGCTAAGTTGATAGCAACTAAGGTACATAAAGCAACTAATGCTCATATTGTTTTGTTGATTTTGCAGGCCTAGGGCCGGCAGCCTGAGCATCTCTTGGGAGGATGGCAGTATGCAATGTAGCAAATATGGGGGATTCCCTTCTATCTTGTCTTTGAGGCCCAATATTGTTCTCACTGTTTTGCTTTATTCTGATTGTTTTGCTTTATTCAATATTCTGTTTTGATTGGTTTTATTCTGTTTTGGTTTTGATTTGATTTTACTATACCTGATGGAATGGTCAACTATTGTGAACATAACAAGATATACTATAGTAACTATTGCTTTCCTAGTATCCTGCTTTGAAGTTCTGTACCAGTTCTACTGCTTTGTTTTGACTTTGTTCTGTTATGCTTTGTTGAATTTTACTATTTTTAAAATAAAATTAATTTAAAAAATAAAAAATAAATAAAAATAAAATAAAAAATAAATTTGCCAAGTACTTCAAAAATGGTTTTGTACTCGGGAATGTATAAGTTATTTAACACTGAGCCCCAGAAAAAGCAATATAAATGATCAGAAGATTTAGGAAGCATTTCAGAAATTATTTAAACATAACTGCATAAAAACTGCTTGTGATGTCACATGGTAGAACATAGAAACTTACACAGACTTTACATGAGGATCACTCTGTAGGTCTACTTGAAACTCTCAGACTTGACTTGTTTGAAAGGCCTTGATCCCAGTGACTTTTTTTTTCACATTTGATTCATTATAAAACCCTACAAATTCACTGCTTGATATTTCTTTAGAACTGATTCCCTCTTTTCTGTTCCTATTGATACTTTCTCAGCAGCAGCAGCATTATTGTGGTTATTGGAGCTACTAGTGCAATAATATCTTAAATAACTTTTACACAGTTAGCTAGGTCCACTGGTATATCATGAAATATTTTAACCTCATTGATGAGCAATTTTGAAATAACAAAAAAGAATATAGTGAATTATAATAGAAAATGAGAGTATTTCTTTCATATAATTTTATGAAAATTTGTTTCAGTCCTCTGTGTGTGTGGTATTTTTTATCATGTATCTTTGATAAAATATATTGAAAGACATTGCTTTGAAAGTTCTGCATCATAAAGAACATTCTACTTTATCACTTCTCTGTTTCAGAGATTCCATTATCTTGTTAAAGTTCACGTTTGATCCTGTTATTAACTGCTGTCACTAGGTAGGATTCTTAATCACCACTCCCTTGAATTGTTCCTAATCTTTTCAAAATATTCACTCTGTACATCCCATTGCCTATCATAGATCTAACAGACATTAGACTACTTCACATTCAGTTTTAGCTATGTCCTTGTGCTTATGTTGATGTCTTTGCCTGAAATGACCTAAAATGCTCTAGTACTCAATTTGAAAGGAGCATATTTGATTTGAAAATGGAGAGCTACTATCTATTGCTGCACTTTACATGATTTCTTAGGTGGAACTAATTGCTTCCACTGCTCTGGTTTAGAGTATTATATCTTTATTCCACTACGTATCAAACTCTGACAAATGTCGATATTTGTCCATGTCTGATGTCTTTGACAAATTATCATCGTTAAAAATAACAATAGCATGGCTTATCCTGTGCATTCTGCACATGTATAGGCCTGGAGAAATTGCTTCCAGCAGCATTTGATCTCTCCATCTTCTAGGACCACTACAGATGCTTCAAAGGACTTCTTGAACATACACAGGGCTGTAGCCTGGGGATTGCTGCAGCTCTAAAATGTGGATAATTTTGCCTGTATAGTCAGCAATTAAACAAGAGCTTGTGATGACTGATGCCAAAGAAATAAGGCTACTTGGATTTGGAAGTTCAGGTGTCATTTTGTAGGTGGGCACTGAATCTCATTTTCAGTATAATCACTTCAGGTGTTTTGATTTTAATATGTTGGTTCTATTAGAAATATTAAAAATATTTCATTATAAAACTGTTGTAAGATTATGTGTTCTAGGAGAGGAGCTAAGGAAAATATAAGGTACTACAAAACATGTGTCAAATTGACAATCGCTTTTCAACTGTCCTTAAGATTGTACTAAAACTAGACCAAAATTAGACGGGAATGCAGTTCAGTAGTAGAGTGTTTGACTACCATGCAGAAGGCCTTGGGTTTGTACCCAATCTCTGGAAAATTAATTGATTAACTAGTTAATTAAAGCCGGGCATAGTGGCGCACGCCTTTAATCCCAGCACTCGGGAGGCTGAGGTAGGCGGAGCGTTGTGAGTTCGAGGCCGGCTTGGGCTACAACGTGAGCGCAAGGCCTGCCTGAGCTACATAGTGCGACCCTGCCTCAAAAAACCAGGGCCGGGAGTTCGGCTCAGCAGCTTAAGTGCCTGTCTGGCAGGTGCGAGGCTGTGAGTTCGATCCCCGGTGCCGGAAAAAAAAAATAACAAGTTAATTAAATAATAGACCACACTGAAAGAAAAATCTTTGACTTTGGAATTACTTATGTTTAAACAAGAAATTTGATCTGCTACACTAGCATACTCGTTTTAAGTCCCAGTATTTGCTGCAAGCAGATTTGGGATTTTCCAAAACAGTTTAGGGACACCAGAAAATTCTAAGACTGATTTACTTTTCATTCTGATTTTTAACAACACACCCAAATCAAAACTGATTCACAGGAAGAGTTGGCACTTAGAGATAGGTGTAAAAAAGATACTATACTATTTAGATTTCTATCAATAGCTAGGTTGACCTCTTCTCTGTATTTTTAGTTAAACTGTAAGAGTTTAAACTTATGTTTCATAAATATGAAAATACAAATTCTCATTCAGTATTCTGTGTTCTGTCAAAAGTCAACTACTAAGATATTTTAGCTATCTTTTATACAGTAAGTTTGTTGAAGAACTAAAAATCAGTCTCATCAAATAATGAAAGACTAGACTAAAAATGTCTCTATTTAAAATACACTAAATTAAGCATTCCAAATATTGCTCTTAATTTCCATGCAAAAGATCATATTTTAGCACTCTGAGAAGCTAAAGTACTGTAAGGGTGAGGCATGTATTAAAAAAGAAACAAGTCAGTAAAAAGCAGTTTTAGTACTAATAATCACAGAATCTAAAATATCTTGAAAAGTATAGGCATACAATACTTTAATAGGATGATGAACAGAAAACATGAAGGCAATGAAATCTATGAAGCATAAGACATTGTTGTAAAAGGAATTATTTCCCCTTCCTTAACAGAACTACCTTAGCATTGAGTTTCATTCATTTTTATAAGCATGGCTTCTGTCTCACTGCCAGCAAAGATTTTATCCTATCTCTATTATTACTGTCATTGTATTATTTTGGTTATTATTCTCAGCATATCTCTTTCTTTTTAAAATCTTAATATAATCAACCATGTAATTCATCTTTATTTCCAAAGTACCTAGTAAAATTGCTCCAAACTTGGAACCCAATGATCGTTTGATAATTTTCCATTTGAAAATACTTATTGAATTAATATAACAAATTAATAGAATTACTACTTCCATTTTAAAATATAAAATATACATATTTTTTCTATTTTTATAACTAATAATATTCAGATTATTATATATGATGTGATATGAGTACTCAAAAATAATTATACTATCCTAATTTTAAGTTGTATCCTAAAAATGTATGAATCTTACTACAATAATTAAACTCTATTCATTATAAGATCAGCTGGATGCTTTTGTCTCTAGACAGTTTTGTTTAGGTTCCTCATGTATATAATTCATTAAACATACTAGCTATCAGTTATATTATGCCTGGTATTATACACATCTAGATTTTCTAAATCTTAAAGAACACATATATAATTAGGCATTAATAGTCATATTTTATAAACAAAGGAGGAAATCCTGCCACTTCTAAATATTTAAAGTTGGGGTTTGAGTCAAATTTTGAACCAAAAAAACACAAAATTCAAAATGTATCCTCCAATACTGCAATTTCAAATGGTTTTAAGTATCCAATACATATATTAGCCCTCACAAAAATGAAGCAGAATGAAAATAGCAGCAACAATAACAGTTGGCACCTATGAGAAAACATGTAAAACTACAGGTTGCAAAATCTCACAAGTTGACTATCTGTATATTTTTAATGATATGCTCAGTATCAAGTGTTAGAACTGAAATATAAAACTAATTCTCCTCATTCTCAGGATAATGTCACATTTCTGATGTACATTCTTCAGATTTTCAAAAATAAAGTTTTCAATTAAAATTGTTTTTGTCCAAATTTTAAAACAGTGTCTGTACTCACAGCATGGAGAATCATGTGGACATACACAAACAAATACACAAACCACAAAATGTACTCTATTAAAAATAGAGGTAATTTCCAACCATAAGTCTCGTGTAAATCTTCCCTTAAAAGCTATAATCACTGTTAACATTTGATACCCTACTGAATGCATGTGTATGTGTATGTGTAAGTTTCCAGTAACAGAATCAGTCAAATACTACCTAAAGATTGCATTTTGTAGCTACAAGAAATTTGGTAATTGCTAGTGATGCAAATATGGGAACTGGGAGTTATCTCCCAGAAAAAGTTCAGGGTCTTTTCTCCATAACTATGCTAAATGATGTTGATGTAAAACAACTTCTCTTTCTTTTCATATTTGCAGTTTATTGGCTGTTTTTACACTGTACCTACGGTAACCTCTTATAGCCCTGACCTTGTCACATTTACAATCATCTGTATGACTCATTAACATTATGTTCCTTTTTCTCTGACTAAACACTGATACACTTCTCCTGACTTTATATCTTTTGTACTTTAAGTGTTCATCAGAAATAACAGCGATACTTCAGGTTCAAAGGAAACAAAACAGCCAGGTCAAAGGACAACTGCACAACTGCACTGATGAGGAGGAATTTATTCATACAATATGGTCATTAGAAGAAACTTAATTCAAATCACAATGGAAGCTGACAGGACTTATTCTAAAGGCCTCTGCTAAATCATAAGGAGGTACAGGGATAGTTTCAGAGCCAAAATGGCAATAATGAGGCCATTTAGTTCAACAATCTCATTTGACAGATCAGACCAGGAAGTTGAAAACCAAAGTGGTTTATAATATTTGTTCAAAAGCACACCATATGTAGATGCAATTCCAAAAGAAAGAACCAAGTGTCCTAACTAGCAAATGACTATTATTTCAACTGTACTACGTGGAACAGTATGGCTGCATTAGTAACAAGGGTGATTTAACCGCAAATGTTTACATCTTCTATGCGCAGAAGTGATAGATGCTATTTTCCCACCATGAATATTCTACAATCCTAACCCAAAAGAAAGATTCACATATACCAAAAAAACTGAAAAAATTGTGGTATGTTTACAGTATCTCATTTTATTTCTACTCATATGAAGAAACAAAAGAAGATATGGATTATTTTTTTATCTGAGAAGAATCTGGAATTTAAAGAAGCTAGTCACCTGAGATTGAAAACATATTAAATAAAATACCAAGGACTTCAATATCCAGCTTCAAACTTACGTTATTTCATAAAGGTGTTAAGACCCTAGAGAGTCAAGAGTTCCCTGCTCACTCATTTTAGGATACTTTGATGTATTTTGGGTGCACAATAAAAACTTGATGCAAGAAAAGAATTTTTCAGATTATATTCTGGAGAAACTGTGTGACATTATAAAATTTAGCTTGTGGATTTTAACTTTGTGCTTCTCTGGGTTCCGAAAATTGATTTGCTAATGCACACTTTGAGGAATTATTGGTACTTTCTTAAGATATTAAAGTGGCACTCATTGTTCTGGCTTTCATAAAAATTTGAATATACTCTAAAAATATCTTACTTATCTCTTTCAGATTTCAGAGCAAACATAAACCTCTCATGCTAGAAAAACATTGTTATTCACAAAGAGAAGACGTAAGTGTATTTAACCCTACATTTGAAAATAAAATATTGGATTTTCAGTTGGAGAAGAGAAAGTTATGCTGTTCTTTTGTCAACATACTGTATACACTCAAAGGAGTCATTCAGACTCCCTGTTTCAAGGAAAATTTTATTTTGTTTACCTATGCAAAACTTTCTGAGAGAAATCCCAATGAACATACATTCTTTGTGATCAATTCTGTTTATTTTGTGTCACATAAAATGCATTACTTGTTTTAGATTGTTTTCAATATTACAGGTTGATCACCCTTAATTCAAAAATCCAAAATTAAAATGCTCTAAAATCTGAAAGTTTTTCAGTGCAACACAGTGCCATAAATGATGATCAATCATAGTCAGAATATAGGTACACTAAAAATATTGTACAAAATTAACTTCAAGGCCTGTATGTAAAGTGTCTCTGAAACAGAAATGTATACCATGCTTTTGCTTGGGTTCCATCCCCCAGTATTACAGTATGCATGTCCAAATATTTCAAAATCAGAAGAAGACCAAATTCTAAAAGATTCCTTTCTTAATACAAGCAGTTTAGAGAATAGATATTCAACCAGTACCAGTTTTGTCTCTTTTGCATCAGTGTTTTTAAAAATCTTTTTGAAATTCCAATTTGATCATAAAATTCCTCTACAGAATGGCTTCTTAGAGTACTTGAAAAGTTCAATTCAAGTCTTAATCAAGAACAGTGGACCTTGTTATACCCAAGTCTTGACCTCCTTCTTAAACCTTTACTTTTTGGCACCTATATCATGCTTTATTCTATTCCTGAATTTTGAAACTACTCTTGATATCTATGGAAATAGAAATGTACTGGTTCCTATGTCTAGGTCCTTTGGAAATCCAGTTTAGACTATGCCTCCCTCAATTTTCTCTCCTTTCTACCTTTGCCTTCTCAGTCTTTATAGCACAACCTGGTGCTACGTCCCTCAAAAACTCATTCTTGACTAAAGCAATTTGTATGTGGTTAGTTCATTAGCTAGCCCCTTTCATCTAGACTAGACTGTGATCACTTCTAAAAGTGAAGACATAGCTGTATCACCACATCTTGGTATGTTGGTGAATAAAGTAAAGAAAAATAAAAACAATAGGCACTGAAAATATGCTTTGATTTAGCTTAGGAGTACATTTGACAATCGTCTGTTTATGGATGAGTCTGATAGTTGAAAAATAACAAAGACTTAACTCCAAAACCAAGAGCACATCTCTAAAATCTGTGTCTCAATTCATGTCAGAGAAAGATATATTTTGTAACATTTTACATTTACAGTATATGAATCATATCAAAGATAGCCTTTGTTATTTTATTGTCTACCATGACCTGAATCTCATCATTTCTGGCTCAACTTGTATCTTCCTTCTTGAGAGCATCTTTTGCCTCATATTTTGTGTTTCTTTACAATTGAGGTCTTTCCATTCATAAATATACTCATTTCTATACCTCTGAGTATAGAAATTTCTATACCTCGGTACGTTTGCTCTGTTTACAACAAAGCTACAAAATCTAAAGCAAAACAAGCAAATAAATGATCTAACACATCTCCAGGTTCATTTCAAGACTGCTACAAAATACCATGCAAATCCTTATATTGTCTAATCATTTTTCACCATCTTACATTCAGCAGAACTTGACATTTCCCCTTCCTCACAGTTCTTCATTATGAGCTAAACAGTAGAGTGCCCCAAATTCGGTCATTTCCTAAGACCAGGGAAAGCACTTGTCTTTGTGTTTACTTGTTCCATTGATTCAGATTCCTCTTCTCCACATGAGGATTGGCTAATGATTTGGTTGTACAAATATTTATTTTACTTTTCCTGTACATTACAATAATGCTTTTGTACTTAAACAAATACAACTGTAAAAAGTGGATAAAGAAATATGACTAATTTCTACAACTTTTAACAGGCAACATCAACTTGATTTTACAAAAGTTTTATCCATTTACATTTTTGGGTGCATTTCACTGAAATGCCAATAGAAGGGAAATGTGTATTGCAAATTTAAAATTTTTAAACTCATTACTGGATGAAAATTTGTGTGCTTATAATCTTCATTTCTGGAAAGCAGTAAACATTGTTTTAAAAATTAGCATAGTCTTAGCAATTATCATTTCCATTTTCATAATTACATTATGAATAGAATGTATTTGCCTGAGGAATAACATTAGAAAAATAATATTTGGATATCACATCACAATCCATGACAATTTCAGATTTAGCTCTCAGTTGAATTTTAAAGAAAAACAAATAATTACAAAATTTAAATTCAAGTTCATACATGGGACATGGATTTTGCTATTAAAATCAGTAGACAAAACTGCAAAGATAATTACTTTTTTAAACCTTACAAAATTGCTGAGCATGGTGGTGCACATCTATAACACCAGCACTCAGGAGACTGAAGAACAAGGATCACTGCAAGTTCAAGGCTAGCCTGAACGAATAGCAAGACCCTCTCCCCCCGAAAAAAATAAATAAATAAATAAAAAACTTATAAAACTTCCTAGGTGACTGTTAGGGATAAAACATTAGGCAAAAATAAGAAAGCAAAACATATATAGCAAGTACCACCTAAGCAATGTTGCAGTCCCTAAAATATAAAGTTGTTATTTTTATTAATAAAAAAATCTTAAAAATGTTCCGCATGCTCCAGCCATCTCTCTTTATTATAAATGCTACTTACTATTTGCTCTTTGAGATAAGAAAAATATATTCTCTCTGAAACTGTAAGCGGAAAGAATTGGACAATCTTTATGAAGCTGGTAAGAATTTACCATCACTTTTCTAATAAAGGTGGGGAAGAGGGGAACAGGGCAGGGGGCGGTGAATAAGGATGCATTCTCCAGCCTTTCCCAGCATCAATTCTAATTCTTAATTGGAAAAAAATACTTTATTTTGAAAAAATGCTTTCTTTTTTTAATAAAAGAGTTAAAAGTCGTCCACTTGATTTAGGTATCTTCATTACTTTTCTGTCTAATTTTATGTATTCAGATTTTGCAGTTAGTCTTATCTATCTGAGTACTGGTTTTGTTTGCCTTTGCATACACAGTTGTCTCACTGCTACTCAGGGTCAGTTATATTCAATTAAAAGCATTGCATTTAAGTTAAATTTGGATCAAAAGGACACTATTCATTTTCCAAAAGGGCAAGTGTGGGTCGAACTATTTTATAACACAGCTCCTCTAAAAAGTACAATGACTTTTGAATGCAGGTGAATACTACTCAGCACCTTGTAAAGGAGAACAAATCTGTTAGCTCTTTGAATAATTCTATAGATTATGGATATATAAGTTGTAAATATGTGTTTTGGTTGGTACATGGAAGTATGTTGACTTATGACAATATAATAATACTTCAAAATTTTCAATTATATCTTACTAAAGCATATTCTATGTGCTATCTACAAATTAATAATATATCTAGACTTACCCTGGAATACCTAGAAGATTCTAGTTAAAATTATGAATTTGAGTGGCCCCATGTAATACTGGAATCATAGTTTGTTTTCTTTACCAAATATTCTATAATCCATCTGCATGATTTGAAATAAGAGAACCGATTACAGACAAGTGTTTTAAATTTGCCAAGACTCTTCAAAGACTGAGTTCAGCGATACCCTTTGAGTCCCTTAAAAGGGAATGTAAGGACATTCAATTCTGCAGTCAGGATCTGCTCCTGACTGGCCCCTGGCTCACACAATAAGATTATTCAATGGTAAGAAATGTAATGAGTTATCAGTGACTTTGATAAAAGGAAGTTAATGTTTATCTTTTAACACCTTAGTTTCTTTTCAAATAACTGCAAGAATACAAAGCCTATGTATTTCGGCTGTTGCAATTTTAGTTAATGTGGAACCTGGGTAAGGATAAATTACGTGAAGTTATTCCTGGAGCTGTTAAATTCCTTTGTATTATAAGTACTCATAATAAACTAGTGGTTCAGTGTTCTACAACTTTAACATCAGATATCTTTTCCTTCTTTCAACCTGCACACATTGTTGGTATTGATGTTAGAAGAGGCACATCAGTGAACCAAATAATTGGAATTTGTCTTCTATTTTATTTTTATTTATTTATTTATTTATTTATTTATTTTGCAGCACCAGGAATCGAACTCACAACCTCGCACCTGCCAGGGCAGGTGCTTTAGCCACTGAGCCAACCTCCCAGCCCTAGTTTTTTGAGGCAGGGTCGCATTATGTAGCGCAGGCTGGTCTTGCGCTCACGTTGTAGCCCAAGCCGGCCTCGAACTCACAACGCTCCTCCTACCTCAGCCTCCCAAGTGCTGGGATTAAAGGCGTGCGCCACCACGCCTGGCTCCTGTCTTCTATTGGTTAATTATAAAAAGATTGCACAGTATTTTACAATTTTTGTACTTAGAAGTATCTGAGACAGATTTTTAAAGAAAAAGTGCATTGCATTATACTTCCATAAAAAGAGAATTTTGTTGATAAAATTGTACATGTTATTGGATTCTTTTGTACAGCACATGGTCGTATCTGCTCTGTGAAGTCTCTTACAGAGCAACTTGGATTTCTCTGTAGTTACAAGAAATGCATGCAGGGCACTCAAAATTTCCATCAGTCTTTGAAGTACTAGATCTGACAAGACTAAAATATTTTTCTCTCTTCTGCTTCCATTTGCTCTTCTGCTCAAGCATATGAGAGATGGCATATAACTGACATATTAGTCAAAATTTTGCTCCTGGGAAGCAATATGACACAATCTGAAACTTCATGAGAACTTTATCATACGGAGTGAACCAGCCTTATTAGAAAAAGTTGCAGATCGATAAATAAGTTGCTTTCTTTTTTCTTTTTTAAAAAATAAGTTATTTTCAACTAGAGCTGGTTATTGACTTTATTTTCCTACCTTGACTGCACTTCCTCCCATGCAACATGACTTTTGTCTAATCAAGAAACCAAGAACAGTACAAGTTACCTTGAGGGTTGAACATGTAAAAAAATGATCACGATGTTCTCAGTAATGGTTTTAGAATTTTGGTTTTGGAAATTTTTAATAAGAAATAAAATTTTCTTCTATTTTTGTTCTGTTACTAAGATGCTTGTGTACCTCCCTGACACTCAGATTTAACAAATCAGTGTAATATTTAGCTATGCATTAGAGGATCAAAGTCGGGGTTTAATTTATTCACCTGCCTTTATGTTTTGTTTTGTTTTGTTATTTTTACCTTAAGCCTCAGCTAATGACATAACAAAGTTTCCCTTTTGTTTAATATTCCCTGACTCTAGCATTCAATATGATGGATTAGTGAGTGATGCAAGCAGCCATGGAGTCAGTGCCACTTTTAGGAAAGGAAATGCATTACAATGTGTTGGTTACCCCATGTAAGTGCACATGGCTGCTTTTCACAGACTGATCATAAAATGTTCTTTCCAGGATATCAGAAAAAGTCTTCAAAAGCACATTTCGAAAGACAGTACTGTGATTTACGTGATCCTTGCTGCTGCAGCTAAAAGAAAAGCTATCTGGAGCAAGACATTTTCATTTGCATGCAGTAATGCCTTCTGGTATGTACCTAAAGAAGATTTCATTTGATTTCATTAAATCCCTTCCCCCAAAAAGGTCAAGTGAAAACCTAAGTAATGTTTAAAGAATGCTTTATCTTAAAATAGTGTTTTGATTTGTAAAATCAGAGGTCAGCTTGAACACAATATCTGGGGGAGTCTGAATCAAGAGATTGTATAAATAGTCCACTCACAAAGGGTGAAACTAACTAAAGCACTCATTGCACATACAAAGTCTGAGGTTGAAAAGTAACTGTGGATTGAACGAGGTTCTCAAATAGTAAGTGGAAAAGACCTTCTTCCCATTGTCCTAAAGCACTTGTCCTGAGTCAATGAAAAATAGATATTCACAAACCCAAAATAGTCCCTGAGATCTAACCTCCACATACCAGTAAATCAGAATAAATATCCAAGAACCAAAGAATATGATTTAAAAGAGGTAAACAAGTCCAGTGGAATTTACTGGAGTCAGATTCTGTTGGAACGACCAAAGAGTATTTTAAGGTTAGCGCCAGACTTTATTAATCTAAAGCGGAATAAACAGTTTTTTTAAGCCTAGAAAGTAGGGACAAAATTCGGTGCCAAAATCATTAAAGAAGAGAAAACATGTGCATTAGCTAAGTTGCTACAACCTTGATATTTTGCTGAAGGAGACCCAGAGTAGGTTAGAAGGGACTCAAATGCTCAATGGTACCCAGTAGAACTGCCAGGTTATTGGTAGCAGCTGGCCTGCTAATCCTGCTTGGCAAGTGAAACAGAAAATAGGCATTGAGTTTAAAATAAAAGAGAGAGCCAGTAGGAATTCATGGCATCAAAATTTTACTCACAGATGGACTAGAGCCCAGGAATTTGGAAACCTGAAATCTGGATAGTAAAAGAGCATGAGATACAGTATAGGTTGTACAGTCTCTAAGAAATGAATGGTAGAAAAACGAAGACTAGAGACTGTGATATAAAGTCAGGATGATCACCTGTCACTGTTAAGACGGAAAGACAGTAGAAATGTTCTCACCAGAGACACAGTGCTATGTTAGCTAACTTGATAATTTTAAATTGGAATAATTCAAAGGATTTGGTCTATAGAGATCAGGTAATAAAGACAGAGCAGAAAGTACTATCAGTGAACTGATATTAAACTGGAGAAGCAGTATTACCAGGTCTCTCTCATTGCTCACATTTAAAGCAATCTTCATTTTAAAGTCAGAGGTGGGTTTAAATCTAACAATTTCAGTAAGTGTCAGTCCACAGCTTAGAGGGATACAGGAGCAAATCTTATCATGGTCAGGTCATTGCCCGCTAGTATTAATCGCCTTTTAAAATCTCCTGTATGTTGTAATAATTTCCATCATGCCTTAAAAGATTTCCTTCTTTATCATACTTGACTTGTGATTCTAGTCACTGCAGAAATTCTAGAAGTTTTACACTTTCTTCACAACTATACTTCACACAGACATCAATGTTTGAAGCATATTAATTCCACATGTTTTTATTCCACCATTGAATATTTCTCTCCTCCTCTTTATATATAATTTTATCTCTATAACTACAAGTCAAGTCAAGTCCACATTTATTTTCAATCCAATCAATTTCCGAGTTCAGGATTTTAAAATTTCAACTGGTTGCAAATCAATATCTGACTCTATACTTAGCTGAGAAAAGGCAAGACAATAAGGTAAAAATGCTTGCAGTTTTAATTATAAATATGAATTGAATCCACCTGTTTTTTCACAGATCCTATTGGTTTTTGAAAAAATTGTACTCTAGTTATGACTAATTATATACACCAGTGGTACCTCAGTCGAAAAACTTGATTTGTTCTAAGATTTTGGAAAGGAGGGCCACTTCTGTGTTTGTGTGGGAAAGACGGTCACAGCCCTGTTTGTCACACAATGCAGTGTTTGTCAACAAAATCAAATTTTTGCTATTTTGGAACCAAACTGTTTGTAAACAAAAGCGTTCATGAACAGAGGTACCACTGTACATAATCAACTTACTTTAAGACTTTATTTCAAAATATTTTATCAAGATCTATACATTCATAGACTGTGTTGTAGCCTGCCTTCAAGGGTCTTCAAGCATTTATCAGTATGAAAACTCACATACCATATTATCTTTATATTGTACTTTCTCATATTTCAGCATATATGTTTGCCTTATTCAACAAATGTTTCTAATACTAAGAGAAAAACTTGTACAGATATAAGAATTGGAACTTGAAGACTGCTAATATCTATGATTTCCGCTTTTGGTTGTGTTTATTTCAGTAAATAAAAAGTTAACCAAACACCTAATGCATCAAATATCTACTGACCATTAGTGAAAA
>RJWM01015629.1:0-47383 GCA_004363535.1 Dasyprocta punctata | reverse complement strand
AACAATTGTTGCTAAAATACTATCACACCACCTTGTCTTTGGCATTTAAATAACTATACACTATCTAGAAGCAAATTAATAGTATGTGCAAGAAAGTTTTTTTGACTATTCAGTTCTACTCTTAGGAATTAATATCAAAGAACTATTTGTGAATATTTCTAAATGTTTTCAAGCCCAGTTACTATGCCATTGTTTTATAATACTAAAAGTATTATAATACTAAAAGTATTCTTATACAATTTCTAGAAGTGATTTCCTATTACAATAGTCAAATAGGAAAAGGGCCATGATGTATTAATAACCATAAAAGATAATATTACTGAATAGTGCATAAAGTATAATCTCATATTTTGACAAAAAGCAAACGTAATTTTAAATTCTATTTCCAGTTGTATACATTAACTACTAGAATATTTGGTGACACAGAAAAATGGCCTTGGATCAATCATTGATAAGGGCTGTGAGTTTGGCTCAATGGCTTAAGTGCCTGTCTGGCAGATGTGAGGCTGTGAGTTTGATCCCCAGTGCCGCAAAAAAAAAAAAAAAAATCATTGATAAGTTCAAAAGAACAATTGTTGAACAGCACATATGGTTTAATTCCATTTATTTAGCCAAAAGTAATACAGAACTGTAATCTATATTTTAAAATCGTATTTTCTAAATTTATGCAATTTTTATGTATTAATTTTATAGCTAGGAAAACTTAAAATAAATTTATATTTAATATAAATATATATTTCTATTATATTTTTATTTTGTTCAGGGAGAAAGTAACAGTAGGAAATTTCACATGAGGAAAGTCTTGAAAACAAAAGACTCTCCCCCTACACACACACCTTCCGATTTTAATAATCTTGACTTGATGTATATTTCAGAATGGCCATTGATAGTTGACTATGTTATTGTCACCTACAGTTAGCACTTTCAGTTCTAAACATTACTACTACATGATGTCCTTAGTAATTGTCATGACAGCTCATTCAGATTTTCCATTTCTTCTTTTTGGACTTTAGTGATAGACTTCTAATCAAATACATATGCTAATATACAGTGCATAGTAAGTATTCAGCAAATGTAGTGTTCTGTCTAATCATACTACAGACTTTGTAATTTAATGTTTTCTACAGCTAAAACTCAAGAAAACACCTTAAAAATCACAGATCCTCTGAATTACTAGTTTAAAAATCTTGAAACTCTTAATGACATTCATGGTAGGATGTTTCAAACACTGATTCCCTTTATTCTGTGAACAATTTATTTTTCTAAAATGATTAAGGGTAGTCACAAGACAATATTTTTTATTTTATACTTCTTTAGTTGGTTGATTAATTTACTTTTAATGTAACTAAAAGCATTTATTTTCTAGAAAAGAGTGTTGTTTCACACATCCAAATTTCCTTGTTTTCTTAACTTCAGGTTGCTGTTGGAAGAACAGATATTGAAGACTTAGACCTCTATGCTACATCTCGGGAGAGGCGATTTCGTTTATTTGCTTCTATAGAGTGTGAAGGGCAGTTATTCATGACTCCATATGATTTTATTTTGGCTGTTACAACAGATGAGCCTAAATGTAAGTATGTATTTTAAGTTATCTTAATAATTTTTCCAAACTTTGTTCTTCTACTTTGTAAATGTATGTATAGAGTGGAGTACAGTTTTGAGAATAGCTAATTAAAGTGATGTATTTCAAAAAGGCAATATGCTGTATAGTGTCGCCAAACTAATATGTCTTACAAACCTTTAGTCATCTCTCTTCTCTTCAGAAATTTTCAGTTGATCCTGTTTTGACATGTACCAAGCTTCAGCACTATCTTAAGTTTGATATTCTAAGAGATTTTTATTTTGCCTGTTCATTTTCATACCCAATCTGAACAGAGTTGACTTGCTTTAAAATTAGCCCTGGTCAAGATTTCTAGTTATGTCTCTTCTGTATTTGTCCAGCTCCTACAGTGTTAAATGTATGATAATTGTTTCTCACTTTTCCATGTGTCAGAGCAGTGGCTCTCAAACTTTTTGACATTAGGCACACTCTGACAAATCTTTTAATATCTAACTTAATAAAAGACAGTTGGATTCTCCTTTGTGCTTTGATATTTTATATTATATAATGTGTTGTTTTTCATGAAGTATATAAATAGTAGGAAAGAGAAGAGTATTTTAATAGCCTTTCCTGATAATTGTGGATATTCTTCCTTGACGCTGTATTACAACTTGACTGTTAAGCCTCAAAGGTGGTGGTGAAAGAGCAAGGAGCGCTAAAGGTTTCTGGCTGGCTTACCTGGGTGGATGACCCAGGAACAGTGAGGAGAAAATCACTATTTCAGTTTTGGACACGATGCATTTGAGATACATAAAAGACAAGACAGTTGGATTTGTCTCCTATTTCATTTCATTTCACTAAAAACATCTCACCAAAAGTCAGTATACTGCCTAATCAGTTGTTTGCTTTGCTTGAAACTGTCTCATAAATACTTTAAGCTAGATTGAAACAGTTATAGCCATTTTTCCTCCAGAGGCAAGGATATAGCAAAACCAAACTTCAAAATAAATTCTCAATAATTTGGCAAATTGACTTCTTTGCAGACTAGTTTTTGATGAACTGTTTTTAATTAATTAATATTAATGCCTTGGATTTCTTCTTATGGAGGGCGAGGGAGAATATTCATCTGTATATGATTGATAATGCAATGTGTAGGGATGAAATTGCCTAGGGAAACAGTGTGGTATGAAATATAGATGGCCAAGGACTAATCCTTGAGGACCTACGCTTTGTTTTTTTTTTTTTTATTTTAAAGAGGGAAAACAAAACAAAACAAAAATACAAGAAAAACAAGAAACAAAAGAGACAAATAATAATAACAAAACCCCAAAGCAGTAACAATATAAGCTTTCAGAAGAAGGTGGTAGGAACTTAATGAAGGTTGTTATTTTGCATAGCTATCTTCAAAAGAGTTACTCAGATTACCAGATACAGATTTGCAAAATTGAACACCTACACTTTAAAAGATGAACATATGAAGGTTGAAAAGGACAAGGCTTACAAGAAGACAGAAGAGTGTCCAGAGCTATGAGAAGAAAACAGAAGAATATGGAGTCAGACAAGTCAAGGAGAGTGACCAGAAAGGTCGAGTGGAATGCTGTGAAGTCAAGTTAGATAAGACTAGAAACATGAAATAATATAAAAGTTACTGATGATTTTTTAAAATGATAATCCAGTGGAGTGAATGAGGCAAAGACCATATTGTAGGGATGAGTAGCAGATAAAGAAGACAGTGAATGTTAATGCCTCTTTTGAGATACTATTGACTGCTAAACAAAAAGGACATTTAACACCAGTGGAATATGAGATAGAGGCTTGATTATGTAAGATTTTAATACATTAAAATACATTTTAAAAATTTATTTTGACTGGAGAATATGAGGATAGTATCTAAAGAGGGGTAAATTGTGAGAGAAGCAACACAAAGAGAATATTGGTATATTCACAACATGCACTTTGAGAGTGTAGGGCAATAGTGATAGAAAAGGCTAGAAATTAAGGTTCTTTTTAAAAGAATGTAAAGGCTATGGTAATAGGTATAGTCTCTTTAATTGATTGTCTAATGTAGATTTTAGCATTTGCATTAATTAGTCAGTACTATTAATATAAAAATAGTAATAGCTTCATGTCGTTTTTTTAGAATCCATTAATAAATTGTGTTTATACTCAGTGAGCATTTAATGAATGTTGGTATCTGTAGTCATTATTATCACATGAGTTTATAAGCACGATTTAAAAAGTTTTTTGTGTAGTATTATAATGACATTCAACATGAAAAATGATGCAATGTATAAATATTATGGTAGTTGATTATTATTGTGTTTTGGAAAACTAGAAAATTTATTTTACCACTTTCTAATGGCATCTAAAAGGTGAATTTCCTTTGTAAAACTAAAATCGGTAATTATTTTCATATAACATCAAGAATTATTTCAATTTAGATTTTTAAAATATATTGTTATTTAAAAATTTCAGGAATACAAAAAAGTATTAAGAACCTACAGTTTAAGAAATAAAGTATTTCCCGTAGAATTAAAGTCCCCCTCTTCACTTAAGTTATATGTAGTAACTCCATATGAAATAAAGAATTTATAATGTGAAAATATTTTGAAGAACTATCTTATTGGCTCTTTAGTCTTTATTTTTTCAAAAGCTAATAGTGTTAAACATTTATGTTTCTGGCAGAATGAATATGTCTTTCATGAATAATTTACCATGGATATCTCATAAACCGTACAAAACTGAAGAGTATGTCTAACTTCCTCTTTTGATGATTAAATTCTGAGCATTGCATAAGAGCATGTGGCATATGCTTTTGTACCATTTATTTTTCTTCTTTTCTTACTGTGACATTTCAAGAGCAACAAAATCATAAGTATTATTTACATCATTAGAAAGAAAGTGTCATTATGAAATGACTGTATACAGTTTACAGAGTTAAATTTACATACCAAATTCTAATTTATAGACCTATGATTTTAATCACTTGATTACATGTTTATATAAACTGTCTTGGATTAAGGATGTTATAGCATAGAAGAGACATCTATCTCTGTGAAAATCAATTTGCTAAATTTTAAAAACTTATTTCCTCCCTTTTAATCATAAAATGAGTTTTGTATTGCTTTAAAGAAGATGCATAGAAAAAAATACCTTTAAGACTTTGAATTTGATACACTATTAATTATTCAAAAATAATTCCATTGCCATGTTGAAAAAAATATCAGTTGTCACCACTGAAGTAAAATATTATTTACAGGTTCTCCCAATGCAGCTATGTTACCAGGTATGTTACCAGTTCATCACATACCAGTACCAACCTGGAGATTGTTCTTAGGCAGGTATTAAATACTAACGTTGTTTAAATCTGAACAAAAGAAACAGCAGCATTCACTAAACATTTACCCCAACATTATAGGGCACATAATATCCTAGATCTTCTGGGATATCAAGAGGAATCAGAAAAAGAAAGTGAATCCAGATATTCAACTACAGCACTCTTTTTCCAAGATGCTTCTTGAACAGCTGTAGGAAAAAGAATGAAACAGGACAAATGTTTCACTCTCACTTTATCTCCTCTCCCTGCCATTTAGCCCCAAATATGGTAATACAGTTATGTAAAAATATTTACTGTTCTAGTGATTATTACTTAGTATAGACAGTTTATAGCTAATGATGCAAACTAGTAACATGAAATCATGTCTTAAATTCAAATCTTGAGGTTAAAAAATTTACCTTTAGGACATGAAAGTTAGGTTTTGAGTTATGGTTGTAGATGGTTGATAAATATGGGTATATATTACATGACGTATTTATTATCTAATTATTTTATATTTATTTTAGTTGCTAAAACGTGGAAGTCACTTTCCAAACAGGTAAGTTAAAGCTCTTGGCGTACATATGCATGCATATATATATATACATACATGCATACATACATATATATTTTACATGTATTCTTTTGCAATTAAAATCAGATCATGTTATTTAAACTTGTGTGTCTGATTTATTTCGTTTAATATTATGGTCTCAAGGCACATCCATTTACCTGCAAATGTTTCACATTTATCCTTCTTTGTGCAGAATAGTACTCCATTGTGTATAAATACCACATTTTCTTTATTCTCCTATGTGATAAACTCAAAATATAAGTAAAGAGCAAAAAACAGATAATAGAAAGTAGATAGATCTTTTTCAAGTTGAAAAGGGAACAAGAAATAGAGGAGAGAGGGAAGGAGGGATGAGGATTTAAAAGGGAATTGAAAAAGAAATGGAAATAGAGTTTTTTAAATGGGAAGGAGAACAAGAATTAGAGGAAGCAGGGAGGGGTGGCAGTGGAAGAGGACAAAAAAGGAATCAAATGTATTATGGAGATGTACAGTCTCCCCTCAATAAATGTAATCATTATGTACTGTAAACATAGAGTAATAAAAGAATTAGATGGTGGCAATTTTTTTAGCTTGCAGAGGGTCAGAATATAAAAAGATGGACAATTCTAAGGACTTGTCAAGATTAAAGATAAATCTCATGTGCAAATGTAGATGGATGTGTTCTCTTTGGGAAATAATTCAGTATCATTTACTAAAATTGAAGGTGAACATATACTATAACCAGCAATTCTATGCTTGGATTTAAATTCCATGACAAAGCATGCATATGTACCTAGTAAGACTAAATTTGAATATACTGTGTGACCCAGTAGTTTCAGATCAATGTATATACCTAGAGAGACCACTTTTTATGCAGAAGTTTACAAAAATGTCCATAGTTTCTTTATTATGGCCAAAAAAAAAATCCCTCATAGTAGTAGGCATAATAAATTCTGACATATTGGTGTAGTAAATGCTACCCAACAGTGAAAACGAATGCATTATAGCAATGCTTTACCTAGATAAGTCTGAAAGAAACAATGGTAAAGAAGCAATTTACAAAAACATAAAATATAATTCCATTTATATGAAGCCCAAAACTAGAAAAGTAAAGCCTTAATTTTTTTAGTGATATATCCATAGATGGGAAAACTAAGGAATCAGTAACATAAAATTTAAGACAGATTTTGCTCTAGGGAAAGACACAGAGTGTGTCGTCGGTGAGGGGCTCAAAATGGCTTCTTTGTACTGATCATTTCCTGTTTTTTAATTTGGCTCTTTCCAACTTCTTAACTAGCAAAAGGGATTCCTCAGAACCTACAAGTGTCATTTTTACTTGTGAAACTTCAGAGACATTTTCTTTAAATAGAAATAGTACAAATATACTAGCTATCACAACTCTTCCACTCCATTTTATGAAAGATCTAGCAAGATAATAGATCTCATTAGCTTAGATTTCTAGTTGGCCATGACCAAGTACTACAGATTAGTTGGCATAAATAACATGCATTTGTTTTCTTATACTTTTGGAAGTACAAATCTAAAATGCAGATATCAGCAAGTTACTTTCTTCTGAGGCCTTTTTCTTGGTTTTCAGATGGGTGTCTTCGCCCCTTGCCTTTGCAGAGTCTTCCCTCTGTGCATATCTGTGTCCTAATCTCTTCTTATAAGCGTATTGATCTATTGGATTAGGACCATTCTCATGATCTCATATAATAACCTTAATTATCTCTTTGAAAGATCCCTCTCCAAAATAGTCAAAGTAGGAGGTACATATGAATCTGAATTTGAAGGGGCAGAGGACACAATTTAGACCATAACATATTATAGGACAAAAAATTCAAAGAAAGGGCCTCTAAGATTTAGAATACTAGCAAACAATATGATTGAGAGAAAAATGTAAAAATATAAACATTTCAAATTTAGTCAAATTCAGTAAAAATTTTTAGCAAGATTGCCCCGGTTATAAGATGATGAACCAGTCAGTACCATGCTAGCACTGTGCGTCTACACCAACAATACCAGTGCCAGCTTCAAATAAGACATATTTCACAATAGCACCAAGAACTGGTAGGTACTTAATGTCCCCAACAGAAACTTCATTTTTAGAAAAATGAGTATCATGTTTAGAAACAACAACCTATCTCTTTAACAATACTGATTTCCTCCAAATTTATCTCTAAACGTATTACAACTGTAATAAAAATTCCAACAAAATTTATTTAGGATTTAACCTTTTATGAGTAATGGCCCCAAAATATTTAGAACAGTTATGAAAAGAAGATGCAAAAAGGCTCTGTTGCATATTGACATTAATAACAGAGCTATAATTAAAATAATATTGTATCATTATAATTTTTTAAAAGAAGATCAAGATAGTAGAATATATATTATCCAGAAACATCCAAGCATTTATGGGAAATCCATAAATCACTGTAGAAAAAGACTGACCTCCTCATCTCAGTCATTAGAGTAATGGACTTTCTGTGTGGAAGCAAATATAATTAATACCTCAGTACCACCACCATATACTAATTTCACGTGGATTATGTTCTTATTTGTGAAAAATATTCCAAAACACTGAAAGCAAAAAATTAGAGGTTGTTTTTTAGATGAGACATAGACAAAACAAAATGGAAAATGTTGGAATATTTTACTAAATGTTAAAAATCTTGGCACCAAAAAAAAAAGTGTCAGTAGTGTTAAAGAAGTATCATGCATGGGAAAATATGCTTCAGCATATTATAAAACAAGTTATGGAGAATAAAGGCCTACAGTCATACTGTATAGAACTCCAATGAATGAATGAATGAATGAGTAAATGAATAAAATAATGAGCTTAACAAATGGACAACTAGTGTGGTGTAGCATTCCTGTAATCCCAACATATTGGAGGCTAAGGATCGAAAGTTCAAGCCAGCCTGGGCTGTATAGTGAGTTCAAGACTGATCTGGGTTTTATTACTAAAAAAAGAAAAAAAAAACAAAATGGACAAACACAGCTACAATAGCCAATAAATACACATAAAAGACCTCAACATCACTTGTAACCAGGGACATACAAATTAAACTATTATAATACTATTTCTTGGCCTCCAGATTGTTAACTTCCAGAAATCTGAAAATTCCTATAATTAGCAAGGATAAGAAGGAACTAGGTGAGAAAATAAATTGGTATGTTTACTTTTTGGGGAAATTTGGCTTTTGCCAATAAAACTGAAAATGTTTATCAGAAATCCTACTTCTATATATGTGTGCTAGAGAAATGTTTGCGTATTTACCCTAGGAATCCTGTTTGTGTTTCCTAAAATACTGTAATTATACAAACTTAGAAACAATATAAATGTCAAGTCATTAGGGAAATGAATAAAATTGTGAATAGACATACCAAAGGTAAATATGGTAATGCAGAGTCAAACTGAATACATATATGAAAGCAATCTGTATAAATGTGACTAGACCGTGAAAATGCAGGTTGAGTAAAACAGCAGGTTGCAGAACAATATAGACCAGCAGTTCTTTAAAATGAAGAGACCTTTTCAAAGATCTATAAAGTCAAAGTCATTTTCATCTTGACTGAGAAGATGCTTGTTTTATGCACTCATTCTCTCAGGAGTGTACAGTTTTCTAGGGGCTACGTGGTGAGTAATGATACCATTGCTCTGACAGCTAATGAACTAATGGAATGTGTGCTTGCCTATTCTTGTGAAGAATGGAAAGAATTGAATTTCAGCTATTACAAAACTACTTGTAGCCACTAATATGGAAATGAAGACTATCTGACAGGAAAATATGCCCGTTATACAGGAAGCACAAAGAGTCAATTACAAAACAGTATATAGGGGAAGAGTTAGTATTTGCAGTCACAAAATACTATGTAAAGGTGCCTAGCTAGAGAATTAGATTAAAAAATGTTCAGTAAACTTAAGTTTGACTCCTTGGATTATAGTTTTCCATGTTCAGTAATTTTCTTGTCAATATATTAATTATACTATGTAAATCTTTAGTAACTATTCACTTAATAAAATTTATAAATCCTTTAAAAAGCATCTATAATTTCAGAAAACTGAATTTAATCAAATTTATTTGTTACCTACTTGCAACACTGCAATATAATTCTGACACTAATCATCCAAAGGCAGTGATAGACTCTGCCAGTTCAAGGGTACAGTGCCCAGCAAGGTGGCCCTCATCTCAGATACTTACCTCAAGTTCAGGGGTCTCTAGGCCAACACACTTATGACCTTACTGGCTACAAATCTAGGAGTTTCTTGTAACTCCTTAGGTTTAGTAGCTTTCTAGAATGACTCGTAGAACTCAGGAAAATGCTATACTTATGATGACAATTTTACTATAAAGGATACAAATTAAACCAACCAAATAATCAAAGGATTAGGTCTGGGAGGCACCTGGTGAAGAACTTCTGCATCCTCTCCATGTAAAATCAGAGTGCGTCACCCTCCCAGCACAGCAGTGTGTTTATCAACCTGAAGGCTCAAAGGAGTTTGGTGTCCAGAATTTTTCTTAGGGTTTTATTACCTAAGCATAATTATTTGAACCATTGGCCCTGTGACTGAACTCAGTCTCTAGGACTTTCCCTCTCCCACCAGGTCTAGCTAGGTCCATGCAGTAATCTTCTAATCACAGCTGCTCCTTCTGGTGACCAGCTGCCATCCTTAGTCACTCCTCAGTATAAACTCAAGTGTCATGCAGGGAATTAGATTCTCCCTCCCAGAAACCAGGGAGAAAGCCCAAATTCTTTTTTTGTAAAGCACTACTGTAAGAACCCAGTATGAACACTTCAAGTAAAATTCTCAGCCTGAATGAAAATATTAAGATTTTAATAAATTTTAAATCCTTAAAGTCAGCAGAAAATTATTTTTAAAACTGTGTCAATTGGGTGATCTAAGCCAGAGAAATTAAATTATTACTAAGATAAGCTGCTTGGAACCATTAAGACTCTGCCTGTCTCATTTACTAACTGTATGACCTTGAGTGAGGTATGTCACCCACTTTTAATTTTCAGCCAAATATACATAACAAGGATTTTTTAAAGAAATGAAATATAATACTATGTGAGTACTTTGCTGGTTGGATAGGGGACATGCAAGGGTAACTATGATTTTTCAGTCTTGAACTCTAGAGGAGTTTAAGGTAGAACAAATCCAGTTAGAGACATTGAAATGGGGAGAGATATATTTTATACAACATAATATAAATTAAGCAATTTACAATGTATTCAGAATGCCTTTAAAAAGGCATATCTTACTGTAATAAAAATATTTTTACTTTTATCTGAACAGTAAATATACCAGCTTCTCATTATTATTCATACCTGAAGCCTTACCACTGCCATTGGTACCCTAATCAACCAGTACTTCTTACCTGTAGCATCTGTTACCTGCAATGCAGATATAGTACCATAAAGGAAATCAATGACAAGAATCCACAAATGGGCTTCAAGGTGTCCATAAATCCCCTAAAAATATTCCTGTCTTTGACATCCTCGGGATATCATATTTTCCTGCTACCTTAGCTTTGCAATTAAAAGATGGTTGCTTATAGCATGACAGAGCATTTTTATGTACAACTTGCCAAGCAAGGTTTTCTTAAAGTACTAAGGATACTAACCAAATTAAAGTTTTCACTTATTTTCAAAATATGCCCAATAATTAAAAATCATTTTATTATATGAAGAGTGAACACCTCCAAATTCATAACCACCAAGCATTACAAACCAGCATTACAAAAAATTCTCAAGGATATACTACAAAGTGATGATTCAAATCTTTAAATCGTCTATTAAAATAGTTTCCTACTAGGTGCAATAGTTTGATTTTATTTTTTTTTCTTTTGTTACCTGGAATCAAGCTCAGGACCTCATGCTTGCCAGGCAGGCACTGTGCCACTGAGCCATATTCCCAGTGGTTTGATTTTTTAAAAGCTGCTGGCGCCTGGGAATATGGCTCAGCGTCATAAGCACCTGCCTGGCAAGCACAGGGTCCTGAGTTTGATTCTTGGTACCAAAAAAAAAAAAAAGAAGAAGAAGAAGTAAAAGTCTGTAAAAGCTGGTGACTAAGCAGCAGTTGAAGTCTCTGTTCTTTACTGAATATTTGTTAAAATTAGAAAAAAAAAATGAAACTAGTTGCAATAACCTAACATGCCTGTCACCTACTTCATCCAGTGTCATCATTCTTGAGTTGACTAAAATAATCTTCATTCCTTCCTAGCATATTCCTTTATTTGTTTATGTCCTCTACTCAGAGCCCCTTAAATCCAAGAGCGCTGCACAGAAGAGTGTGAAGTCAGGCAATCATTTCTGAACCTAGAGAGAAATTGTAGCTTTCATAAAACTATAGCTTTATAACAGGTCCAGAAATTAAAGCAGAATTTGCTGCTTTATTGTAATTTGGTTGTTTTATCTCTATAAACATCCAGTTATGAAATTTATCTGCAATTTTGGATAATGCTAATTTAATTTAATTTAGGGTCATTTATTCATATATGCACTGTGGACAAATACTGGTTTTTTTTTGTTGTTGTTGAATGAACTACAGGCAGAAAATAGGATAAATAATGCCACATTTCAGATCTTTGAAATGGAGAATTTTTTGGCATGGATAATTAATTTTTAAATCTGTCTTATAAGAAAATGATTTTTTATCTATTAATCAGGATTATGATATCTTCTATCATAGGAATTAAATCAGATGCTCTCAGAAACACCACCAGTTTGGAAAGGATCATCAAAACTATTTCGAAATCTTAAAGAAAGAGGTAAGTTAACATGGGTACATGCATTTTAATATTGATACTATGTTATTTATACTGCCATGTATACATATTTTCTCATACACAAAATAATTCTAAAGTTACATATGTGTGTATATATTGAAAAAAATACAAAATATGAATGATTCTGGATAGTAATGTTATTTTTGAGTAGTGTGATTTAAGGCAGTTTTTATGTTATTTTGTACATGTATTATTCCTGTCTTTTACATTTTTTACAAAAATATGAACTTGTATAGTATTAAAAAGCCTTTTAACCATAATGAAAAACAGAGCATAGTTAACCATAGAAAGTATTTTCCAAAAATACCAGATCTTCAAATGTCTATTTTTCTTCCTTCCATTTTACTTGTAGGTAATTATAGATATTCCTGAATATAATTAATACAAAAACTTCTTATGTATGTCTTCTGGCAGCAAACTTTAAACATGTTTCTTTTATAGACAACACTCATTGCAAAATCCTCTTGTTTCAACTTACTGTATTATCAGTATCCATGTATCTAATTTAATTTGTTAGTTCATACATTTGTTGGCCCTCAGAATTAGTACATGCCTTTTATTGCAGTTTGCTTTCACAGTGTACTTTTTGCATTTATTTATAGAAAAAATTACTGATAAAATATCCTTAATCTTAAAATAGAATGTTTCCTAGGTGTATATTCTTGTGTATACTCTCAAATATAAAAATATACAAAGATTAAAGAATTAAAGTTATTTTTCTTTTTCATCAATGTAAACCAGTCAGTATTGGTTTGAAAATATTATACTTACTCTACCATAAAGACAGATATGTTAAAGAAATTGTTACAACTCACATATTTTATCTAAGTAGAATAAGTAGTTCATATTATTTTCAGCTAGCTCACATAGAATCCGAAAGAAAGAAGATACTTTATCTTTCTTTGTAGATATTTCCTAACTGTTACAGTTTATGTTCCTATGGTTCTGCCAGGTGTCATGTAATCATGGTCGTGGCTGAGTCTAGCGTTCATGATTGGTTTGTTGTCTGGCACTGGGGTTGGTGGTGTGAGTGCCATACCCGCCTGGGGCGGAGCCGACATACAGTGTAAGGGCGGGAAGAAGGCATGGCCTCCCTCTCTTGCCAGTTCACACCTTGCGGTTTGTGGCAGCCATGAGCGGCTGCCCCCAAGCCACACCACTCTGCCTTGCAGCCAGCTGAGTATGGACTGAAACATTCAATACTGTAAGAAATAAATCTTTCCTTCCCTGACTTTGGGTGTCAGGTGCTTTGTCTCAGCAGTGAGAGAAGAGTAACCAAGACACTAACTCTGCTTTTTAGATCTTGAGAAATATGTGCCAAGATCTGGTAAAACATTCTTAGAAACTTTTTCCTGGAAGTTGTCTTAAAGATTGCCATTCATATTTTAAGGTGATTTTCAGTGCTCCAAAGGAGCAGGTAAGTAGGGTGAATTTCAAAATTTTCCCTTAACACATCTCATGAGAACATAGAAATTGAACCAAATATAGTACGAGAAAAACAAATGTATGGAAGAAAGAAATTCTTTTCAGTTAAGAAAAAGGCTTAATGTGGAAGTCCTGCATTTGATTTTTTTCATGGGAGATTGTTTAGCACTGTCGGATAGAACTGTCTGCAATGCTGGAGATGATCTGCTTCTGTGCTATCTTGGGAGCCGTGAACCAAATGCAGCTAGTCTGAGGAACTAAACTTTTAATTTTTGATTAAAATAAATTTAAATAGCTACACTTGGCCAGTGGCCACTGTGTAGTTTGCATCTGTATCATCCTGATCAAATTATCAAGGCAATCAGTGATCCCATTAGAACCTTTAGGTTCCTGTGGGCTAGTGAAGCAGAGAAACACACGTTTGTGGCTTTTAAATAGAGACCAAGTGGCAGGATAATTTTGAAGCTAAGTCCTTACAATTGTTAAAGGTTGACTGTAAAATGAGGAAATTTATTTGCTTAAAACATTACCCAGGAAAAAAATGTTATGCAGTTTTAAAAATAATTGATATGTAACACTTAAGAAAACACGTCATATAGATTTAGTTATAACAGCCAGCTGTAATGTATCATGATAGAGGAATTAAACAATGTAATGGTTCTAAAGAACTTCTCTTAAAAATTTTTTACTGAATTTTCAAAAGAAAAAAAGCTCACATTGTTCTTATCCTCTTTCTAAAGATTGCATGTTCAGTATTCATTTAATTTAGTATTTATTTAAATTTTAGTATTCTTTTAATTTTTCTTTGATCCTGACTAACCTTAAATCAATTGAAGAGTTTTATAGTTTTTCGTTTTTGTAATTGGAAGGCATTAAGAATTTAAAATTCATCTTTGGCAGTATTTTCTTTAATCACTCTTATTAAATTGTTATGTTTTACTTTATTCTCCTTCCCTGTGGATTTAGCCACTTCTTTAACCATGTAGTCCTGCAGATAAGTCCCTACCATGATAATTGTGATCAAGACTTTTGCTCTTCAGTAACTACCCTCACGAAGGAAATCTTGAGTTAATTTTATCAAATAAAAATGTGTAGCAGTTATTAAAATTCTTTATACCAACCAGCAACTGTGTATTCTGTCAGATGAATTAGAACACATCAGTGACATGGGATTGTGGAGACAGCAAAGCTGTTTCTCAACCCTATTTCCCTTTTGTCCTTTTGCATTTATGCTTTTTTTTTTCTTTTTGAGGGATCCCTATGGAATCTAAGTATTGTATCCTCATATACATTGACCATTTCAGAATCTTTCTCCCATAACATTCGTGGCAGTCAACCAGAACTATCTGTCTATAGGCCATAGTATTCTAGTATAAACAAAAAAGGAGAATGCTTTGAAAGCCTCCTGGCTAGTTCCCTTCATTCTTCTGACGAACTGCCAGACAGTGACTCCACTTCTCTTTGTTCTGTAACAAATAGAGTAGCCTCAAAGAACATCAGATAAAATAGACATTTAATGTTCACAATATGATTATTTAAGGATTTTTATACTCTTTTACCAAACATCAAATTATGTGCTACCTAGATAAGTATTATAGACTTATTCCTAATTTAATTATCTCTATCTCTGTGGATGTGTCAATAAAGCCATTAATTCTAGTTTTGGGTATTACAGTACAAAGGCAAGAATTCAAGTAACAGGATGTGTATTTTTATTTACTCTAACCAATCTCCTTTTAAAGTTTGTAATTACAGATTTATAGAGAACTCAGGATACGTATATTGTAATCCACTCAATTTGATATAAAAACTTCTTAAGATTGCATTTAATAGAAGCATTGTTTGTCAGAATAATAAATGATAATTTGACAGCAGAAGACTGGTGAATATAAACTTTAATTCCATACAGAATCAAATTTCTAAGCAAGAGTATCTAAATATTTTATTCAACTGTTAAGTAATGAAACTGTTTTTTAGTATTAGCCATTTCTGACATTTTTATGTCAGATTCATGCATAAAAAACTAGCAACAAGTTTGGTTTTTTGTTTTGGTGGGTTGTTTTGTTTTGTTTTGTTTTGTGTTTGGTACTGGGGATGGAACTCACAACCTAATGTTTGCCAGGCAGGCTCTTAAGCCACTGAGCTAGATCCCCGGCCCCTAGCAACAAGTTTAAAAATTACAACTAAAACTAAACCTAATTTTGACTTCTTGCCAATATATTTGAGAGCATTTATGAGGATTTTGTATGGGACTCTACAGTAGCATATGGAACAATGAAAGTAAAATTAATTTTGCTTCTTCTTTTACAGTGTTTTTATACTGCTAATTTAGTCTCATTTAAAAGAATATCAAGCATCCACTTTAAAATAATAAACTACTCATAGTGCTTGTTTTTATTTTGATGCATATCAAATAATATCTCAAATAGCATAATTGATACTATTTTTCTTCTAGGTGTGATTTCTTATACAGAATATCTTTTTCTTTTATGCATTTTAACAAGTAAGTATACTCATTAAATCTATTTGTAGATGCAGTTTTCTTTTTTAACATGAATCTTATAAAACAGATCTTTCTTAACTTACTTTACTGTTGAAAATTACTTTAGGTCTGTGTTTGTTGTATTATAAAAATAATATCTAAATGATGCAGAAAAATGCTAAGTATAGTGCTGTCAAGAGTCAAAAACAAGTATTTTGAGAATAGTAATAAAATGCTTATAAATTATAAATATAATATCATATGCCTATTTATTTTTACTTTTAATCTACATGACACTCCAAAGGTCAGGCATATAATAGTGTTTCCACACACTCATTTGAAAAAGATTTCTCTGCCAGACTAATGTGAGAGTGAGTCTTGAGTCTCATGACTGGCAAGTCTATGAGAATACCCATCATCCACACCCGAAAGCAGTCTTGTTACTTTCTTCTTCTCACATGCAGCAGTTCTTATGAAATATATGTAGGTTTTACTAGTGTTTTCATTTCAGAAATATTTCTTTGCATTTATTGGGGGAAAATGTATGCTATAGTGCTGTTTACTGTGCTCCAGCCACCTGGCCTTTCTGCCTTGAATTCTCACTGCACAGATTTGGAGTTTCTACTTTTTCTACCATCAGTGCTTTCCTGGGGAGCTTCATGAGAATAAACATCATTCAGATTTCATTTCATTAAAGGAGTGCTACTTGACCTTTCTAAAATAGCTCCTCTTCCCATCTCTTTCTTTTTTATCCTTTTTCTTCATAGCATTTAAGTTAATTTAAAGTATTACTGGCTTACGTGCTCTTGTCTGTCTGTCTTTTCAGAAGTACATAGTGACAAAAAATAAATATCTTATTCATATCTTACCAAGGACAGTGTCCTACATATAGCACATTCTCAAAAAATAGTTGATGAATGAAGAAAGAAATGAATGAGAGAATAGAACATTGCTTTTGGAATTTCCAATTGTGGGGATTTGTGGAGGTATATGGAAATAAGAATACCAAAAAAACTGTCTTTAAAAACAGGTTTTAAAATACATTGTACTTATATGATTAGAAAATTTACACTGCTATACTATTCTTTAATTAGTAAAGAATGATGTTACATTGAGTTCTATTGTAGCAAGTTTTATGGGGGAGAAGAGAGAATGTGTTCATGGCACAAATGTGATTCAAAAATTAGTGTATGTGCTGCAGAAGCGAGCACATGTTTCGAAATTTAATTCTTTTATTTTTGTGTACTTTTTTCCTGGACTTAAAATGAAAATAAAATATTGGTGATAAAGGGCAAAATATTGTGCAGCTTGTAGTAGGACCACCTGAGGTTCTTCCAGTCTGAAACAGTGATGGTACAATCCAATCAATAATGAATACCAACATGAAAATTAGAGTGGGTGCCAAGGAGTATCTCAAGCGTGTATTGAAAAGCAGTCTTACTAAGCAGAACAACAGTGAATGCAAAATTAATAGTAATGCATACTCAAGCCAAAAGGCGAAAATGAGAATAATGCTGGTTAGGAGACTACTCGTTGAAAGGGGACAGGTGGGTTTTGCTTGCCAGTACCTTTGGGTACTGTGAAGCTTCCTTGAAGTTCAGGGCATGTCTGTAGAAGCTTTAAAGAGTTTGAATGGGAAAATTATGGCATGTTGTTTAGATTACAACTAAGAAAAGTGCAAAAAGGGGATGGGGAGGAAGTGGGCTACATAATCTACAGTGCATATATGTGTTTTCTCCTTACCTTTTACTGTTCATTTCCCCTTCAAATCAGTGTTTATAAGGACTGCTGTTCTTGATATGTTTTTAAGATCTTTTTGAAGTATACAGCACTCAAGGCTGCGGCAGGAGGATTGCCGCAAGTTCGAGGCCAGCCTGGGCTACAAAGTGAGTTCAAGGCCAGCCTGAACTGCAGAGCAAGACCCTGTCTGAAAAAGAAAGAAAGAAAGAAAGAAGGAAAGAAAGAAAGAAAGAAAGAAAGAAAGAAAGAAAGAAAGGAAGGAAGGAAGGAAGGAAGGAAGGAAGGAAGGAAGGAAGGAAGAGAGAGAGAGAGTAAAACTTGGTTGTCAGAGATGGTGTAAATTTTTATTACTTCTCAAGTAATTGATAAAGTGAGGTTAACTTTCTAAAATACTTGGAAGAAATGACCTAACATGAAGGACTGACTTCTGTCAGTTTCAGAGATAGCTATTCCTAGTGAAGAAAGTAGGGCTATCTGCTTCTCCCTTTTCAGGTTCAGGATTTCATAACAGGTAATATCATGTGTACCTCTGTGTGTGTGGTTGGGGGTGGGGGTCTCTTTTTAAAACTTTTTGCTAGAAATTCCAAAAGGAAAGGTCAAATGTTTTGAGACAGTCATGTGCAGTGAGTTCCTCTTTAAAGAATACTTTCATTTTCTTCATTCCCAGGTTTTCTTCTCTATGCTTTAGAATTGAATAAAAGGAAATAGTGATCCTCATTATATGTAAAGTTTATAAAAGTAAGACAATTTGGAGTATGTGAAAGTTTTTTTCAAAAAAACATTTGTTCCATACTTTTGAGGAGTTGGGAATTACATATTCAAACTTCTTTTATTTTGTATTTCTGTTTCTGAAATCTCTAGAAGTTTAAACCCAAGTCTGTAATTTCTTAGACTTGTTGTTTATTTCTATAGGTTATTTCAGTTATACTTGTCAGAAGACTGAGGACTGGTTCATTGTGTCATTCTTTTTTCTGGCACTGTAGTTAATCATATCAAAAATATTTCAAATGTGATGAGGTGATGTTTTCCTCTTTAACAAATTGATAGGCTTGTGATATTCTTAGAAGGAAATCAGTTCTTTTTCTTGTGAGTGCTGTGTGGGGATCACATAAGGACTTTTAAAGCATATTACTCAGGTAGGGGTATAGCTCAGTGGCAGAGTGCTTGCCTAGCTGGGGTCAATCCCAGCTCCACAAAAGTAAGACAAAAATAAAATTAAGTACATTATTAATTGTGTTATTAAGTCTTCTAATATATGAAGCAGAATATGTATATTTCTATACAGCTTTTTTTATATTAATAGTAAGTAACATGTTGCTTTGAATTTCCTGGTTTAAATAAGTGTTTCTGTACAGAATGTAAGTAACTGTTTACAACTAATACAAATTGAAATGCATTTTTCTATTTCATGAATACTTTTTTGTTTTTTATGGCAGAGCCACATGCAGGTTTTAGAATAGCTTTCAACATGTTTGACACTGATGGCAATGAGATGGTGGATAAAAAGGAGTTTTTGGTGGTATGTACATTGTATGCTACATTTTATCAATAAATATTTCTTACTTATATTTTATGGTTTTGCATTATTAAGAATAGTACTATACAGGAAAGTAAAAGAGTTATGCTTTCACCTTAATTAAAAGTTACATACTCATACACTTTGAATATTTACATTATAAAGATACAAATCCTATTTAGTATATAAAGATTATTATGGTTGTTTATATATATCTGGAGGTGTGGAATGTATTGAATATTTTTTGTTGGATGGAAATCTTGAGATTATTTTTGCCCAGTTAATTTTGAGACTCCCTCATACTTTTCTTTTCACCTTTTCTCTTCTGCTCGTGACTGGCATTGCCGTATGCAGTGTTCCTATCTTGGGCTTACTTCCCTATTCCCTTCCATTGTCTTTGACCAAGTGCTGACAGTTCTAAGATATTTTCTTTCACTATTTTCATCTTACTGGTCCAACCTTGGGAATTGTCTGACATCTTCAGCTGGTCATTTACCTTTCCATCACTCCTTCCAGAATTTTTTTTCTCTTTTTTACCTCTGTATCCCACATCTGTTTCTATGGCAAAATACCTATTCTGTTTTTTTGTTCTAAAATATCAGTTAATATTAATGTATTCCTTAGAGTAGCAAGATCTGCCCTTAACATTTATGTTCAATTATGTTTTTGCCTAACCTCTGTTAGTTAAAAGAAAAGGGAAGGGCGATCTGCACTTAACATTTATGTTCAACTATGTTTTTGCCTAACCTCTGTTAGTTAAAAGAAAAGGGAAGGGCAACATACATAGCCATTTTCTTTTCCATTTTTCCTTTGTAACAGCCACTAAAAATCTCAAAAATTCTTTTCATCAGCTTCAAATTTTCTTCAGTGGTGGAACACAGAAGAAATATGTGAAATTATCTTTTCTTTGGTAGGAAGCGAAGAGATAAAAATCATTAAAAGTTAACATTTGGCCTTTCCAAAAGAAAGAAACAGACGAATTATTGGGATTTATCAGAAAGTTTAACACTCATGTAACCCTTGCCTGTGTGAAATCCCTAAGCCACTGGAACCTTCATTCTGTTACATCATAAAATGGCGGGCATGTGGGGGCTTTCACTTTTATTGCAATAGATGGACATATGTTCATACCATCCTAAAATAGACAAGTTTAGTTTAATGATTGTGCACAACTATATTTTAGGAACTTTCAGAAAGAACCTATTTATCTAAATAATTTTGAATAAAAATTGTGTGTCTAGACCACCAACTTCTACCCCACTGACATAAAGATGAATTTTTGGGGATCTTAATTCCTTCAGAGCTGCTCAGGTAGCCTGGTGTCACTGGTGGCCTATGCCTATAAATCCAGCTACTCAGGAGATGAGGCAGAAAGATTGTAAATTGGAGATCACCCTGGACAGCTTAGCAGGATCCTGTCTGAAAAATTAAAAGACTAACAGATAAAAAAATTTTGAAAGTTGCTTATGTAGATATCCTTTAGTATATAGTCTGTGGAGTTGGGAGATAAAACCATTCACACCAATCTCCTATTCTTTTCCACTCTACGTTCTTTCAAAAACCTATCCTTACTTTAAAGCTATGGTCCAATCTTTTCAGGTGTTGTGCTGCTGCCTCAAAAGTGATATTTGCTTGTTTGTTTGCAAATAGCTCCTAAAACAGAAGGTGGAATTTGGCTAAGTTATTTATAGAAGTTTAAAATCTTGGGAAGCAACATTTTATTTGACTTTCAACTGTTAGTGTATTTTTTAAAAAGGTTGAGGTAGTGGTCCAAATTATGCACACAAGAGCAGCAAGCTGATTTTTTTATTGGCTCTTAAGGACAAATGACCAATAAATACATAAAAATATGTTCAACATCTCTATAAATATTTTGTTTATTTGTTACATATACTACTTGCAAAGAGGATTTATGGATCTTCCATTAAAAATAGGAGTATGAGTCTAATAATGAACATTCATCTTCTAGAAAAATACAAATTAAAACAACACTGAGGTTCCATCTTAATCCTGAAAGAATGGCCATCATCAAAAAACCAAACAATAACAAATGCTGGAGAGGCTGTAGGGAAAAAGGAACCCTTCTGTATTGTTGATGGGAATGTGAACTAGTACAACTGCTATGGAAATCAGTATAGAGATTCCTCTAAACCTAAAAAATAGAAATTCCACTCTTCCCAAAAGAGTTAAAAACAGCATATTACAATGATACAAACATACCCATCTTTAAAACAACATAGTTCATAATAGCTAAATTCTGGAAGTGGCCAATACATTCATTACCAGATGAATGGATAAAGAAAGTCTAGCATTTATACACAATGGAATACTAATCAGCAACAAAGAAGGATAAACAAGTCATTTCTAGGAAAATGGATACACCTTGAGACCATAAGGTTAAGTAAAAGCAGACACACAAACTTAAATATTGCATAGCTTCTCTTGTATCAGAACCCTAAGAGATAAAAAAGCAAAATAGGAAATAAGGTAATTTTATATAAATTAAAAGGGAACCAAGAAATGAAGGGAGAGTTCAGGGCAGGAAGGAGAAAGGGATGAGAAGGGTGTGTTATGTACATGCAACAAAACCTCACGAGGAACAGAACCATTATGTGCTGCAAACGTGGTCTATTAAAAAAAACTTTAAACAGCGAGCTTTCCAGAAACCGATAAAGAGGTAAGATTAGGCTTTCATTTTTAAATTGTAGGGTTTTAAAGAAGAAAATACCACTACTAATAATAAATAACATTTATCAAGAACTTCCTATGCAACAGGAAATGTGCTGAGTACTTGTAATATTTATCACCCACAAGGTGAGGAATTACCTCCATATCCCAGATAAAGAAAACAAACCTTAATTACTTTAACTTTCCTGAGGAATTACACCTGCAGAGCCTATGCTCCCACTTCCATGATTTAAGAACCTTTGGATGTCATCTGGTCTGTCCTTCCTTCATACCTGAGCAAGTTGGAGCCCAGTGCGGGCTGAATGTCTGTCTACTGTAATAAAATGAATGTGTGACAGAAGCTGGACTGAAACTCAGAGTCCTTCAGTATTACTCCAAAGGCATAATAGGCTTTATCTCTATTTCTGTGTGGGCCTCAGACTGCTTGTCTTTCTCTATTAGTGATGAATTAAAACTATAGCATTAAGTACATTTAACTTAACTATGGGTCACCATTGCCAAAAATACTTTTTCTTTCTCCTGGGAAAAATACCGGAATCAAAAAATATACCTCATGTAGTTTAAATGCTCTTGATTGATTAAATTATTTTCTTTGTTTTGGAAATACACCTGGCACAGAGTGGTAATTAGTGCCTTGAAACTCTTGTTGGATATTAACTTCTAGATTTATCTCCTCACAGCTTCAAGAGATATTCAGGAAAAAAAATGAAAAGAGAGAAACTAAAGGAGATGAAGAAAAGCGTGCAATGCTGGTAAGAAATACTTTATAGTAGTTCCAGGTGGGTTTTCCAGGTGAGAATTATTTTATTCATAATAAGAAGCATTAATTAATTTAATTTAAATTAAAATTTAGAACTTTGGAGGTGTTTCTATCTTGAAGACATTCTAAAATTCTTATGTAGAAAATTGCTTCAGTATTTATATGCATCAATATCAATATTTACGCTAAATATTGATATTAAATATCTGTACCCATAATCACATTCATTAAGTCATTTTCATCCGCATTGTTGTTATCTGTGAGATTTGAAGGGTGTATCTTATAATAGCTTAATACAGATCATTATGCATGTAAAAATTTAAAGGTGAATTGCAAAGATTTAATTTTGTGAGCAAATTTAATGTTGGTATTACAATATGAATGTTGAAGCAAGTACAAGGAAATAATGTCTTAGAAATATAGATTCTAAAAAAAAAAGAAATACAGATGCTTCTGTGATCCATAGTATTTTTGTCTTATTATGAAGTTAGAATTAACATTTCCTCCCACCCTCCTATAAGTTTTCTTTTTGTTGTCACAAATATTTCAGCCAACAGCAGACAAATTTATGTATTAAAAATAACAAATGAGTTCTAAAACCTTACTATTAGGCTTTGAACTTGATGCTCTGCATGCATTTCCTCATTTCATCTACCTGGCATTTTAGTTCAGATTTGCATTGTTTATAATAAGACTAGCATGTTAAAATTAATCATCATTATTAAACATAGTAATGAATATTTGTACAGAGTTGTACTGTTGAAGAGTGCTATCCATCAGAGATGAGTTACAGATTTATTTCTGAATTGTTTTAAGAAATAGTTCTAACAGCCAATTTATGTAAGTTAGATTTCAGGAGCAATACTCAAATTATGGTATAGGATAAAGTCCTCTGACATACCTGTGAAGATCAATGACTTTACAAAGCACTTCTGTACATATAAACAAGTTGTATATTATTTTTTCTGTTCTTTAAAACTAAGTTTCCTTTCTTATATATTTGCTAGGGAATGCTTCACTGACCTATACACATATAAAACAACACAAGTTAGGGTATAATGGTGTATTTTAAATTCAGATAGAAGTTCTCTAGTTAATCCAAGTTAGTGAGATTATACTATGTCCTAATTATAAAAGATTCACATTAAATTTCTTTCACATTGGCTACAGTGAAGTTAAGAGCCAAGTTTCGTGCTGACACTAGTTTTTCCTGGAATGCATTGTCTATCATTTTTCTCATAGCTTTCTCCCTTTTTTACTTGATGTATGAACTGGAATGCATGTTAATGATTATAATCATTGTACTTCTATTAGAAGATACATAAGTTCTCTCGGGAAGTAGTATAAATAACAAAGCAATTACATTTCTATCCACTGAAATATTATTTACTAAGGTATATTAATGGAATGATTAATGTAATTCAACCTCAAATAATACGTCATTAATAACTTGCCTGGTTACAGGTAATCTATCAAGATTAGAATGACCACTGATTTTTCCAGTATATTATGTATAGGAAATAAAAATTAAGAAGGTATTTAATTCTCTAGGCTTCTTTGCTAATACTTCAAACAGTTGCATTTATGAAACTATTCATAGGGTTTATTAATCACAATTTTTAAATCATAAGACCTGAATTAGAGAACTACTAATGCCCTTTTTAATACTTTGCTAACATTGTAATCAGCTCTGCGATTTTTTTTTAAGACTGTCATCTGTAAGCGTTGTCAATACTAGTAGATGTTCATCAGCTACTGATAATTATATGGTAGTAAAATAGCCTATAAAGTAATATGTATCTCATAATCCTGATAGTCTGCTTTACTTAAACTAGACATAAACATTGCTTCATAAATATATTGGGACGGGATATGCATTATATAGATAAGATAATCCATGTTTTTAAAAAATCTAATACATATAATGAGAATTATTAAAAATGAAGTCAGCTATTGTAATTTTATGTAGGACAGTTTAAAATACTGCACAGTTACTAATTTGGAAATGAAACTAATGTTAGTCACATGCCAACAAAATTCACTATATTTCTGATATCAATGTCTGTAGATGAAGAAATATGGTATGGTGGATAAAAGTACAGGTTTTTAAGTGGGCCAAACATGGCTTCAAATATTGACTTTGCCATTTAATAGCTATGTAATTTTGGATAAGATACTTAACTTTTCCATTTACCAATTTCCATCACTATGAACATATTCATTACTATGTTTAATAATAATGATAATTAGTTTTAACTTGATAGTCACATTATAAACTGCAAATCTGAACTAAAATTTTATTTTATAATATTTTAGCTATAGAGGATTATGTAGAATGGAAGGTGACATTGTCAAGAGTGCTAAAAATGACAATATGATTGATACATTCTTAAAACATTTTGGTTGAATTTTAAAATTTAGCTCATTATGAAAACATATGGATTGCATCAGAGACACGGCATAACAGGCTCAAAGGCCATATCTGAGGAGTTCGAATATTAGCTCTGCTACTCTTGTTACCTTTGTGATTTTGAACATCATTAACTTCTCTGTGCCTTAGGCTTTTCATTTGTACAATTGGAGTAACAGGAGTAATGACTACATATAATTTTTTATGGAGACGAAATTCACTTAAACACAGCCACTAAACAGTATGTGAAATGAACACTCAAAAAAGGTTAGCTAGTAATAAAATTTAATAGAACCACATAGGTACTTTAATATACCCAAATCAAAACTAATCCAGATTAAATTTAGAATTACCTGCATGTCAAAATAAAACTATGCTTCAGAAGGAGCAAAGTAAATGTAACATTTCTTGGGGCACTTATGTGCTAAGCACTGTACTACATCCATAATAAATGTTACTCCCCTTTAGTCCTCATTATGGTTTTCCCAGGTAAGTATTACACCTGTTTTGCAAATGAGAAAACAATCGGAGGCTAATGTGTCTAATATCATAGCACTGATAATAGCAGAACAGGCTTCCAGACCAGGTGTCTCGTATTATTTCCACCCTCATGCAGCTATATCTGGAGTTTCCTCCATCTCATGTGAATTTACTGAAACCTGTCTAAATAAAATTGCATATTTAAGAGAACATGTTTTACTCAAAGCAGTAGGGCTATCAGAAGATTACTATAAAATCATTGAAATGAGCACTAATTCATCCAGTGTTTAATTACATGAATTTAAAAAGCTTTGCTACTCATCTTTAACATTTATCCCACTTGTGTGTGTGCTCTATAAAGAATGTAGCATAATGATTTGCCCTTCCTAATTGATTATTTTGTCGTCTTTTCTTTTTCCTTTTCCTGTACTTGGGTTCATTCTGAAATGTGAAACTTCATTTGGCCCTTTGTGCTCTATGTCAGCGTCTTCAACTTTATGGATACCATTCTCCTACTAATAGTGTATGTACAATATTTAAATGTTCTTTATGTATTTATCCCACACATGTATACTTGATAATGTTTTTATAAAGTTTTATCTGTTACTCAAAATGTTCTGAAATTTATTACAGTATGGTGCAGTCAGTTCAAAATTTTAGATTTCTTCCTAAATTTATGAGAAGACTAAAATATGCAGAACAATTATATATCTTTATTAATTGTATATCCTTTACTTACAGTAAAGGAAAGGGAAGTTGGGTGTGGTGGTGCCACACCTGTAATCCCAGCACTCAGGAAGCTGAGACAGGAGGATCGCCATGAGTTCAAGGCCAGCCTGAACTACACAGTGAGACCCTGTCTCAAAAAAAAAAAAAAAAAAAAAAAAAAAGGTGGAGCATAATAATAAAAGAAAAGGAGTCAAAAACCACCACCAAAAACTGATAGAATAAAGTTTTTTACTTTTCAGCAGTACTTGAGGAAATATAATAAATAAGACAACAGGAGACAGGCTATGCTCCTTCTGAACACAGGTATTTTAAAAACTAGATCTATTCATCTGATGTGTAGTCTTCAAGTCTAATAAAGTATACTCATAGTCAATTTCAGTTTTCAGTATTCCTCACAAATTTGTGAATACCTGCTGCCTGCCTACTTTCTGTGCTCTGTAAAAAAAGTACTGGTATAAGATGTTATTTGGTAGGTTTAATATAGCAGTGCATTATATCATTTCCCAAAGAAAATTATACTTTTCAGATTCTCCTTGTTTTGAGAAATGGGGGAGTTTCTATAAATGAACTGAGTTTTCATCTTTCATTTCTTGTGAGAAAGTCAGAGCTTGTTAACACATCTTAAAGTAACTAAGAATAGACCACAGCCCTTTTAAAAATGTCAGCATGCACAGTTCCCACTTTAAAGGATTCCTTAAACTAGACATTCCACCTGAGGAGCACTGAGGTTTTTAACTGTGGCAGTTTTCGTTTTTCCTTTTATCTCACAAATAATTTTCATATAGGATGACTTCTTTTTTAAAAATCTCAGAATAATACCATTGTTAAAAAAATAGACTCTAATATAGATCTATTATACAAATTATATACACTGTTATACAAATTGTAGTCATCAACCAGTAAGAGAAACACACTGACCAGACTTAATTGCCTAGTATTTCATTTCTGTTATGTGTGTTCATAGGAAAATATACTTATGATTTTACATTTTATTGAATAACATTTTTCTTTTTGTAATTTCGCTGAAGACAGATTTTTTCTATATTCAGAATGCACATGTTAAAGTATATAACTTGTTATCATTTTTATCCATAGACCTAAATGAATTACATGATTTTTCAACTCCTTTTGGAGTTTAGTTGGCTTTTATAAACTTTCCTCCTGTGACAGAAACATTTTTGCTCAAAAAGGAATAATTATTTTCAGAAGCTACAAGCTAACAAAAAATTTTATTTAAAAATTTTTAAAAATTCAAACCCAAAAGTATATATAAAATTCCATTGACGTGTTACAAAAATGTCATGTTTATAGTGTTATTAACTGTGTTTCCAGAGTTACAAATTAACTGAAATGATTAAGTATCTAATTGAAGTGTAGATAATGGAGCTGAATATAATCTAAGGGATTTAAAGTAACCAGTTTCTAGCTTTAGGACAAAGTTTCTTCAAGAAAGTAAGTGGTCATCTTGTTTTAAAGACAGAGATTCTCTGAGCTCTGTAGTAGCCTGTTGTAAAATAATGTCTTACAGTTGTTAAAGTAACACAGTTAACATTTGCAGCCTAAATCCAAATTTTTTCCTCCTATAGTGAAAGATTGAGCATATTCTCTTGTATCCATAAAGCTATCTGCTACTCTGTATAAAATATAACATTTTCTGTTCCAAATAATTCTAATTCTTTTAATATTTCTCATAATCAACTCTCAGTTAACCACAGTGATACAAAAACATAAAAATTCAAAAGAATAAAGGATGGCAAAATTAAGTGTGTCTGACTTTGGCATGCTTTATGTGATTTTTCAAAATTTTTTCTTAATTGCCCTAATTCCATTGCCATTAGAAAATGTACCAATTTTTATACCAGTTATTTGACATATATTGAGATTATTTTAAAAGAATATTCCCCAATTTGGGGTACAGTGTTGTAATATGTATTACCATATGTATGTATATATTACCATGCATATTAGTTATGTGTTTTAAATCTTCTCTGTTGTTTCTGTTTTATTTTGTTTTGTTTTTTGAGACAAGGTGTCACTGTGCAATTCAAAGTGACCTTGAACTCACTCTGTAGCTGAGGCTGGCCTTGAACTCATGGCGATCTTGCTGCCTCAGCCTCCCAAGTGCCGGGATTCCAAGTGTGAACCACCACGCCAAATAGTATTCTCTGTTATTACTGATATTTTTATCTTCTTGATTTTGCTACCATATTATACATAACAATGATAGATTTATTAATTTCTACTCATAATTACCTTAAGTTTTTGTTTTATATATTTTGCAGTGTTATTATTACATTCATAAGACTATATATCTATATCCTAGCAAATTGAGTCTTTTCTTATGTACTCTATTAGATTTCCAGAAGTGCCTTTTGCTTTAAAAACTATTTTAGATATCAGAATATACTACCTTTATCTTGATTAACATTTTGTATGTTAATTTTGTTTGTATTTTCTATTTTTTGTTGATTTTTTTCTATTTTTTCCTGATTGCTGATGAAACCTTCTCTCATTTTGGAGGTTCATTTTTGTTTTCCTTTTTCTTTTTAAATCAGAATCTCACCATATAGTTCAGGCTGGTCTTGAACTCACTATGTAGCCCAAATTGGCCTTGGACTCACAGTGATTCTCCTATCTCAGCCTTATAAATGCTGGGATTATAGGTATGTGTCATCATGCCCGCTTGCCTTCCCTAATTTTTAAAATTTTTTTAGTTTAGAATTAATTGTCAATACAAATATAATGAATAAGTGAATTATAAAAGTTTAACCACTATGTAGATCAAAATATAGAATATTACTGTACCCCAAAAAACATTTTATAAATGTCCACAATTGTAATCCTTTACAATGCTCCAGAAGATAACTACAGTCATCATTGTTATGGGAATCACTTCTTTGCTTTGCTTCCAACTATATACCCTAAGCAACATAGTTTCATTATTACCCATTTTTGTGCTTCATATACATGAAATGTTGTGTGACTTTTTTTTGTCTTTGGCTCACTCACAGTTGTCTGGTCAGTTTCATCCTCCTTGTGTGTACCATAGTTCTGGTTCCTTCTCTTCTGCTGTAAGCTATGGCTCTCAGACATTGTGGTCTCATGATCCCTTTACATTGTTGAAAATCACTGAAGATTCTAAAGAGATTTAGTTTATATGGGTTATATTTATCTATATTTGCCATATTAGAAATTAAACTGATTATTTTAAAATATGCTAATCCATTTTAAATAACAATATGAAACTTTATATGTGTTAACATGAACAGTTCCGTGAAAAATAACTTCTTGAAAACATAGTAAGATTGGAATTCTTTTACACTCTTTGCGATTCTCTAATGATTGGCTTAATAGAAGACAGCTACTACTTTTTCATAGCCATTTTTGTATCCAGACTGTTGCAATGTGTATTTTGGCAACTGGTACTCTCAGTTGTTTACCTTGACGTGACCTGCTCACATAATTCATTTTCCAAAACAAAAGTCTGTCAGATACCAAAATTTGAATAACCCTGATTTGTTTATCAATTGTTCTTTCAATTAAAAATGATGATTCATGCAGAAAGTGGCTAGTTCGGCTTGCAACACAAACCATCAGACAAATGTTCATTCTGCACACAACCGTAGTACTTCAGTATGCAGCAGAAGGACTTTATGCTTCTTCCTGTTTCTTCACACCTAATGTAGAAAGATATCTACTCAGAGTTCCAAGCAAGTGCACTCATAAGTGGAGCTTCTTTTTTGCTTTTTTCTTTTTCTCAACTGTATGTGTCACTGAAGGATAAAACAACTTTGCCTCCTTGGTACCAGCAGTTTTATTCATCATTTGTTGTACACTATCAGTGCAGAGCTTCTCACAGTGCCAAAGGCAGATGTCTTCAAGGTGCTTGAAGAAGCATCTACCTCATATTTTGTCCTGTTTTTTCAGCTGTCCACAATGAGAATGTTGGGGCTTATGACTAGCTTTTAGGTAACACCAGCCTATTATACTTCTTTTCAACTTCTGTCCTTTTTTATTGGGTGAGTCCTTTTTAACAGGTTATTTTGTGAATTGTACTGGTTTGTTTTTATCCTGGGTGACAATCCTCTAATTTTGGAATTCAGTTGATCTATATTACCTATGGTTACTTACTGAAATGAATTTTAGTCATTTTATTATATACACCATTATTTTTTCCTTTCCACTTTCTTTTGAATTAACTGAAGTTAATTTTTTTTCTATTAAAGTTAGAAGATATTTACTCAATCTCTATCCTTTCAATTTTAGTAAGTGTATTTAGAATAATAAGGTTTTAGGTTAGATAGTATCTTTACTCTTTTCCTGAATAATTCTTTCAAATACAGCTTTATAGTCTTTAAACTTATTTTTCATTCTATATGTAATCACTTCAGTATCTGAGGTCTGTTCTATTATTGTTTCTAATGACTGTCATTTATGGTAGCCAGTGTTTTTTGGTTTAGTAATTTTGTATTGTGAGGACTGTCTTTTTGAAGATTCTTCACAGACCCAGTTAAAGACACTACTTCAAAGTGAGATTGTGTCAGGCTTTTCTTTTGTGAATTTTTTCCTTCGTGACGTACCTGGAGCTAAGTATGATGATGCACATCTGTAATCCCAGCTGAGGTAGGAGGATCAGGAGTTCAGCCTGGGCAGTTTAGCACCTTAGGGAAACCCTTTCTCATACATACATACATACATAGAATTTTTATAAAACACACACCTGGAGAAACTGTATTCTCATACAACTTTATATTATAATCCTCAAATTACTGTTTTTAGGCCTACAGTTGTCATAGTGGCACAAAATATAAAGATACAATTTTGTTTTTATTTGTGTGTCTATTTAAATATATAGTGATGACAGTTTACTGTCTGCATCTATGGTTTGTTAATTTTCCCATGGTTGACCTAATCTCTGGGTAAAACATTTCTCAAGCCTTAACTTTTGATAAGGGGACATGGCAAACTTTGGAGAACTATTATTCTGCTTACCATAGTGATGTATTACCATCTCTACATCAATCTTTTTACCTTTCTTTTTTTTTCTTTCCTCTCTCCCTTTCTTCCTTCTCCCCTGCTTGGCTGCTTTTCTTCCTTCTTACAGTAGATACCATGGAATGGCTTGAATAGGATCCAGCTTCAAGTTAGTCAAAAAGACATAGAGAACCCTTGACCAAAACTGCAAGGGAAGTTCTACCAATAATAGACTCTGAACTGAGGCAAAAAGTATAACTGACTTGGCATCAATATATTCAGGACTCATTTTGTCTGTATCATCCATTTTTGGAGTTCTTCTAAGCTATATTTGTGTCCTTTTATCTCTTTTTATGAAAATTTACACTTAACATGATACTTCATTTGAAAGGGCCTAATACTCATATCATAGATACTCAGAACTTCAGGAAGTCCTTACAAATTGCCCTGTATTTACCTACTGAAGCATTCAGAGTTATCTGCTTCATACCATCACGATGCTCAGTTACATTTAGGCACTTCCCCTGTGGTCTCTCTGTAGTCTGTATGCATATTTTCTGATTTTATGTTTACTTTGCATTACTTGCTATTAAATTCTAGTTTGATTTTCCTAAGTTTATTTTAAATATTCTAGTATTTTTCTAGTGTTTCAATTTCCTACAGTTTTGCATGTTCTGAAACATTGTAATCATCATCTTAATTTCATCATATTTTATTAACTAAAAAAATTAAGTGCTGGCTCCAGAACAGATACATACAGGCATTAATGAGTGTGTTAGGCATATCACTGATCTATTAGCTATTTAGGATCTAGAGTATCTATCTATAATTACTCTAAGGATACCAATCTTACCTTCAAAAGCTTTAGAAGTTAAAAGATGGTGTAAGATAAAACAAAAACAAGTATATCTAGCGATAGCAACTCACTCTTATTCTAGCAGTCTCTGGAGCCAGAGCAATGCGTACGAAAGTCTTCTGCAAAAGAAACTTACTAATTCATTACTAATTCTAAACAAGGGTTTTTTTATTTCAAAAGTTTAATTCATCTTTTTATTATCCTGACAAATACATATTTTAAAACATAGCAAAACGAAGAAAGTAAAATCTATCCAACCTCACCATTCAGAGATACTCCATTTTAGTATATTTGCTTTTTTCCTGTGTTCATAGCATATATGATATACTAAAACAACTTTATCTTTTTATATGCTATAAATATTTTTATATCTTGGTATGTGAGTATGTGTCACATCCACCATTATTTGATGGTAGAAAAGAGACATGGATTCCCAAAGGAGTCATTCCTATTATTCTCCTAGTAACAGTATACAGTAAGCCTTATTTTCTAGTTTGGTAGGTTTAACAAACTTGTTTTTTAAAAAATCATATATTAACCTTTTAAGGAATAATTTTTAAAATGCATCTATGTTCAAAATATGTAAATTATATTTGAGAGTAAGAATTTAGTTAGTATCTATTGAGGTTATTCCAAACCTGAATAAAAGATAATGAACCATGTTAGACTTGTATTTGCCAATCTTTCCCATTTAGTAGTATCCACTTAAAACTCTTTAGGAAGTGATGAGTAGATGCTGTCTTAGTTACTTCCCATCCTTGGGACACGATACCCAATACCAACAATTTAAAGGAGAAGTTTATTTTGATTTTTGTGGGGGTTTTTTTGGTTTTTCTTTTTAATTTAAAAAAAATTTAATTTAAAAATTTAGAGACGTCTATTTTTTTTTTTGACATGTTTAGTCCATAGTTGACTGGTTCCAGAGTAGGAAGGCACAGCAGAGAGCCATAACAGAAAAAGCTGCCTACACCATGGTGGCCAGGTGTAAAGCTAGGAAGAAAGACCAACCTGGGAGGGAGACACACCCTGCCACGTCACACCTCCAGTGACCCACCTCTAACCAGACCTCTAACAGCAAATCAGCTGTAGCCCTCATAATCCAATCCCCAAACCCCACCTCTGAGTGAATGAGGGTTTTAAGGGACATTTAGATATGAACCATAGCACTGTCATGTTGCTACATTTGTACCTACAGTAATATTTACATCTTTGGTATCTAAGTCCTTCCTACTAAGTAATACTTTATTGTTAAGATTTTATTAAGTTGCAGACAGTGAACAGTGTTTTCTAGTTAATAATAGTTAATTAAAATTAAAAGAGAGGGTGATAGAATAATATAATGATCAAAGTTATAATGTGCATGTATGAAAACATCACAATAAAACCCATTATTTTGTACAGTTAATATGAACTAATAAAAATATCTAACACACAAAGTTAGAAGATCTTTTAATAGTTCCTACATGTACTATAATTTTATTAATGGCACTTTTATTTTCATTTACTTGTTTATTGATTTTTATGGTACCAGGGATTGAACCCAGCCAGGGCCTTTGCTTGAAGGATGCCTAAATGACTGAGACTAGACTCAAATTGGCTATCCTCCTGCCTCGGCCTCCTGAGTATCTTGGATTGCAGGCATGCAACAGCATACCATACTTCACACTAGACTTGAAAATAGAGATTCTTTTTGTTTAAAGATTCAGGTTAGGCTTGCATCTCGCCCTTTCTATAGGAGTGAGCTGCTCTGCACCGTGGCGTCTCCATCAGCACAGGAGCTGGCACTGAGAGGAGGTGGTGGGCGCCCTGTCCTTGTCGCAGGCTGCAGAGTGGCTTAGCCTTGTGCAGTGGGCGCTCACCCTCCAAAGCCCCGAGGGGCCTGGGGCTGTTTGACTTCATCAGGTGTATGTCTCTATCATAATAAGCTCTAAATCAAATTAAACTTTGTTTCTCTAATATATGGACAAGGTTTTTTTTTATTTTGTTACACTAATGAGATGTGTGATAGCTAGAAATAATTTATTTCTAGACTATGGCTTTAATAGGTTGTTATAAATTTATGAAAATCTTCATATGAATTTACTTCATACAAAATGTGAACAAAACTTTTGTTTCACACTTTCTTAGAAGTTATACCTGTCTAAGTAGGCAGGCAGAGGAAAAGATGGGAGACTGATGCTCTTTAACAAAGCCACATTGTGCTTAGAAATAGTGGTTAAAACCCATTACACTTTTGAAAGCACCAGCGGTTTCCCAGCTGTGTAACACAATACTGTTGTGTGCAGCAGGAAACAGAAAGGTAAGCTAATGTGTTTTCTTTAAGGTTGGTTAGAAGGGATGTAAAGTGTATAAATTGTCACTCTTTATGACTGACCTTCAGATTTCAGTCCTGTTTCTTAAAACTTCTCCAGGTCCTTAAAACAGACACTGAGGAACTTGTCTCCCGAAGCTATTGGGACACACTGAGACGAAACACAAGCCAAGCGCTCTTCTCAGACCTGGCAGAGGTACAGTTAACCCTCAGCAGGGCCCTCGCACTATTTGCCATTTTGTTCATCGATCCTTATTTTGTTTTAGAGTCACAAGAATGAAACAAAAAGTGTACTGTATTTTCTGTTTTCTTCAGTAAAATAATAGTTACCATATTCAAACCGCATAGTCTAAAATGCCAGCTGGGCAGGGGCTGCAAAGCACTTTTCATAATCGGGTTAAATGAACTTCTTCATTGTAGAAAACACAACTGGCCAATTTAGTTAAAAGGAAATATGTTTCAATTAAGAGTCATTTTCTCAAATTTTGAAAATTATAGTGGTATAGTTTCACTGAATCTTTTAAACTTACAATTTACAGTGTGACATGAAATGCTGAGATGTTTCACTTGGTAAAAGTTGATTCATGTTAGATTTTAGCAGTTAAATTTTCTAGTATTAGTAGTGGTAGTTGGCAAAGGCAGGGAAATAAATGAGGTTGGGGAAGAGGGTTCTGGTAGAGCAGTCAGTCAAAAGGTGGAGCAATATTATTTAAGATTGCCAGTGCATGATAAAAATAAAAGACAGACTGACCCTATTTGAGTTTTATTATTGTTCTATTTGATATGGACATACACCTTATTGCTGCAGTCGGAGTACAGTGCTTCTGCCTCGCCACTCTTGTTAGGCCGTGGTCAATAAGGATTTTAATTTTAAAGGATGGACTCTATCTTATAGACCAAATACTGTTTTATGTTTCCTAATAAGAATTTATATATTTAAAACTAAAATTTTCATAATTAAAAGTATCATAGGTAGGCACACAGTAGTCTGTGCTTTAAAATAAGAGCAGCTGGGAACACGATCCTTGTCAGTCCCTGTGAGCCACTGTGGCCTCCCCGCTCAGCTTCAGATGAATGGTAACGTCCCTGTCGTCTCTGTCCATACCGGTGTCGACCTCCCGAACACCAGCCCTGCCATAATTCCGTCTAATTGGCTATAAATTCCCAGAGATAAAATTTGCTCCTTAGATTTTGAATTTAATTAAAACTTTGGGAGGCTTTATATTAAAAGACCAGTCGGGTCTTGTATACTCAGCTGATGATTTATGTATCTTTGGAAAGAGTTTATGGTTCTATTATGGTTCTACTGGAACTGGCTTTTGCAGCTTCTCAGAGCCAGTTTTGCACATCGCTTCCCAGCTCAACATTCTGTGACTTCCTGTGCCCCTTGAAAGTGGCCGTGATGGAACTAGTAATGCCACAGAAACAAGCACTATAAATCAGCCAGTTTTTTTATTTTTCTGGCATACCAGTTTAGCAGGGTACCCATGGCCATTATAAGTCCACACTGTGCTCACAAGGTACTGAATTAATTACTGAATGGACTCAAACATCAAGAAGTAAATCCGATAAAAGATAGAAAAAGAAAAAGAAACTAAAACAAAATTTATATTGTGTTCCAGAATAAGATAATTATTGGGTGTTATCTCTCTTACTACCTTCCTACATTGCAGAGGATAATAATGAAAATTAACTATAATTAAATTACAAGTAATTGTAATTTCTTATCAGTAACTACAGATACCAATATAACAAGTATAATTTATAGTATTATTATTTCAGCATTCAAATGCATTTTTTTTAAAAAGTTTGGAAATCTATCTTTTTTATAAATTTAATGTATAATTTTGCATTTCTTTGTTACATGTATAATTTGAGATAAAGTAGTTCTCTTTAAATACTATAGGTTAGTTGGATATTGCCTTTCATATTCTTATTCAAGTGTTTCCAACTATAGATATTTTTAGTTACAGTAAAACCATGTCTTTCCAATTATAAAAAAAGGTATAATTAAAATTTGCATGTCACAACTGACACCACTTTTTAGCCAAAATCATATATTATAAATTCAGAGTGCGATAAACATATTGTGCAACTGTTGATTACAGCCTGTCCATACTACTAGTTTGAATATATGAAATTTAAATTTTTCTTATTTGCTTTACCTGCTCATTGTCTTTAATGTTTCAATAACTTATTCAAACATTAAATTAAGTATCTGAAGATTTCTTTCAACCCTTGGGGAGAGTTTATTATTAAGTTATAATCAGCAAAAATATATTGAAACATGATTTTAAAACTTTAATAGTTTGACAAATTTACATTTTTTAATCCAAACAAAATTAGATAATAGCCTTTAATGTAAATGGCCCATAGGTTCCTTTTGTGGCTTTTTCTCCCATTTTTATGAAAATACCTAGATTAATTTTATCTTACCAAAGAATCAAAAGGATAAGGTTTCTATTTTTATCTCAACTCTCTTTTATGTTAAATTATATAACATGAATACTCAGGTCATTGGTGTAATTTTCAATGACTCCACACAGTACTCTGTTTCACTAACTGGGGGAAAAGTTTTCTCCATTTCCATTTTCTGGGTTTTTTTTTCCCCTCTAATGTCACACTGTTACCTATGCCTCTGTGGTTCTGGATTATTGGGATATGTGTAACCTGAGTCTAATAAGATTTGGGTGCTGAAAGACTATGTGAAGCTCTGCTCTGCTCAGTGGGCATGAGAACCGCTAAATGAGGTCATTATATAAAAAAAACCAGGACCCTTGTTTTAGTGTCCTCTGTTTTGAGGTGAACAATATCACAACACTGGAGAAAACATTGCCTAATTATATATGCTGAGTTTGCCAACTTTTGATGTTCCCAGAACCTCTCATGTTAAGGCATTTTTTTCAGAACTTTATAGCATATATTTCAATAACAAAAAAAAGTGTATCATATAAAAATCTTTTTTTTACAAAATTTCAACATTACTATCTTTTTGTCATCTAGTCTTTTCAACTTATTGAAACATTAACTTGACAAAAATAATAATACCTAACTTTTTTTCTTTCTCAGCTATACTGGGATTGAACCAGGACCTTCTCACTAAGCCCCCATTCTTTTTTGTATTTTTTATTTTGAGATTAGATCTCACTAAGTTACCCAGGATAGACTCAAATTTGAGATCTTTCTGCCTCGCCTTCCCAGAGTGCTAGGTTTATAGGCATGTGCCATCACATAACTAATATTTCTTGAACATTTACGATATGAGTATGCTAGTCACAGTGCTAAAAATTTACATGTGCTACCTCATGCATACATACTATTATACTTGAAGATAATATCATGAGAAAGATTAACTTTTCTAAGGTCATTTAAATAATGAGAAGAGTCAGCTCTCAGTGCCAGCAATCTGACTGCTGACCTTTGCTCACCACACTACTGCTCATTTGTGAAATAAACACCTTTTTAAAAAGGAAAGTATGTTGGTGGAAAGAAACTGTTTTATGGAGCTTTCGATCATTCTTAAGTCAGCTTCATATACTCAGTGCACCTGAAGAATTTCCTCTTTTGAACATCTAAAAGAAATAGATATTTCAGGTTTTTTAGGAAAATCCAAATTAAATTATTTAATAAAACAGCACATTTAGATGATTACTAGAAGATTTAAACTATTTTAAATAATTTATCATGTACACATATAATTTGAGGTTGAAAATTTCTCAAAGTTTCACCATGTCTTTAACATGTTTTCAGGAAAAACATCAGTTTTGTTCAAATTTCTGTTTTCAAAGTGTGAATTTCATTTTAATTATAATTTCATTTGTAAACTTAGCCTGTGCTTAACTCTTATGTTAATCCCATTGCATTTTATTATTTATATGTTGATAAAATTCTTTGAGGGATATTAGATATCTCTATTCTCTTTCTTTTATTGCAACTAACTTAAATTGTGGGGATTTTTTTAGCATGCTGATGACATCACAAGTTTAGTAGCAGATACTACACTTCTTGTCCACTTTTTTGGAAAGAAAGGAAAAGCTGAGCTCAACTTTGAAGATTTTTATAGGTGAGCTTAATTTTTACTAAAAATTATTAGAATGCTAAAATCAGAAGGGTCTTTAGAGATGATCTAGTACACTGATAGCACTTTACTACTTTCATCTTAACTAAAGATACTTTCTATGAACTGAAAGAGTAAATAAGATCCAAAATGTACAAATGTATTGTGAAAGTGAAAAGGAAAAAAACTGCTCAAAAGGAAAGAACAACTAGGATAGGGGAAAGGAGAAAAAGAAAGAAAGAAGGAAAAAGATTATATGTCTGTATACATAATCATATAAATATATATATATACATACAAGATAGATATACTACTAATCTCTGCTAGTTCATAAAAAAGAATGGTTTGTGCTTTCCTTGTTCAATTTTTTGATCATTTTTTCTTACCTATTATCTTTTACTCTGAACTACTTTAAAGATAACCATATGCAGTATAATAACATGTTAATTTCTATTACTTTCTTTTGAAATTCTGTATCATTTTTATTCATTTTTTTGTTTTCAAAATAAAAAAGGTATTTTGTATGATAAATATGCATTTTCATCAGTGCTTATAAACTAATAGTTATATCAGTAATTAGAACAGCTAATAAATGAATGATAAAAATATCTATCTGGGTTATCTATTATATATTCAGAAGAAAGGCCAATTTCTTAGTCTGAGTTAACCACAGTAATAACAACAAGCATCACTTCTCTGCAAGCTACATTATTCCCACTTCACAGAAGGGAAACTCGAGCCCTGAAAGGTTAAGTTGCTTGCCTAAAGTGCCATAGTCATTGAGTGGAAAAGCCTCTCATAATTTGTGCTGTTTGCTTTTTCATTATACAGAGAAATTTCATGAAGCTTGTGTGATCTTATAATTAAATCAGTGTCATGCAGCCTTTTCTAAAAAAGTGAATATTTGGTCATTTATCTTGTTCTTTCTCTATTATACTTTTTTCATAGATTCATGGATAACCTCCAAACAGAAGTTCTAGAAATAGAATTCCTTTCCTACTCTAATGGAATGAATACTATCAGTGAGGAAGATTTTGCTCATATTCTTTTACGATATACAAATGTGGAAAATACATCAGTATTTTTGGAAAATGTGCGTTACAGTATACCTGAAGAGAAGGTATCTGATGTTTATTTTGTTATTATCATTTTTTGAGTTTATGTAGGTCTATAAAGAGCTTTCCTTTTTGTTCGTTCTCTTGCTCCCTTGTAAATTAAGATACTTTAAATACATTTACATTTTTGTCTGTGTCCTCAGTGCTCTGTTTAAATTTTTTAAAATTAACTTTAAGTTCTGAGTAGATACCCATCTTTTTTCTTGGGTATACTGAAAACCCTCATGGCTGTTATCAATTATTTTATTCAAATTCAGGTCATTATTTTTCAAGAGAATTCAGCTATTTATATGCTTTGACTAGTGTTTAAGCATCCCCTCATAAAACAATTGATGTTGACATTTCTGTCACACTCCGTTCACTTCTATAAAACCCTTTCGAAGGTCATTTGAAGACTGCCATTGATGAGTGAGTGATCTTATCAGAAGTTGAAGTGAGGCTTTTCAAAGAGTTTGGATGGCATGAATGGTTAAGAACCTATGACAACTGGTTGTCCATTTGTTTAGTAACAAAATGTGTTGTCAGCACTTCTGAGAGTCGCATTATCTAGTGGTATTTTAATGCACCATTGCAACCAAATAGAACTGATGTCACAAGTACCCCTGTTAGCACAGGGATGTTTTGGATATATTGCCTTCTGTTTGTGTTTATAGGAGGATCAGGTTAATCTGTCCAAGTAAAACATTGCAAAAAGTTTGACTGTTTAGAATGGATACACTGTGACAATGTTGACAATTCTCTAGGTCCACTAAGGAATGAAACAAAAAGGAATTTGACGCATTGGCCATTAGTATACATTATCTCTTAACCAGGGGACTTTTATCTGTTTTACTTGCAACTCAGACAATTCCCAAAAATAAATATTGGATACTGTACCACTCAAGGTACTAGACTATTTTGTAGAACTTTGAATCTGTTTTTTCTCTTATTAAATGGAAACATCAAAATCTATAACTCATGAGGTCAAATTCCAATAATGATGAATTTATAGGAGTTCATTGTACTGTTTTATAGCTAATTTTTATATCTAAAATTATTTCAAAATAAGTATTTTTGATTTAAATTCAGCTTCTAAAAATTTCTAGTTGATAAAAGCACTAAAAGCATTACAACAGAAATGGATAACTTTGAGTTGACATTGATTCTCACTGGTAATTTTTTGTCTGGATTACTTCATCACTTCTCACAATAAACTTGCAGATGTTGGCATTGTTCTTTTTTTATGTTTCTTTGTAGCATTTTTCTAATAAAAAAAATTTTAGTACAGTACATGTTTTATTCTGAAAAAGGGAATGTAAGGTTTTCAGGTACTAGGATACTTACCCAAGTATTCAAATCTAGGACTTTGTATGCCAGTGATGTCTATTGTTATGGCAAAATGGACCAAACATGGGAAGAAGTGACACCAAGGTGGTTTAAGAAGCAGTTTATTACACCAGCGAGCCTGCCTGGGATCTCTTCCAAAGAGTCAGAACCCCGCCGAGCAAGGTTTTGGGGCTTTGTGGGGAGAGCAAGGGAGAGATACAAAGACAGACTTAGCACATTATGATTGGCAGATTCGATGACATCACGGGTTGCTGAGGGAATTTTTACATCTCAAGTTACATTGCGAGGCCATCAGTTAAACAAGCACAGGTTACATGAAGGAATGTTCTGTTATCAGGCTTGTCAGACATGTCCATTTGGTGTTAGCAGGTACTCTTGGCAGGCTTTTACTTAAAATTTTAATTTCTCCATCACTACTACTATACCCTACATGTCTTTCCCTTTCTTCCACCTCTCATCTTTTTCTCTCTACTAGAAAAAACAAGACTACTATTTGAATAGCACTTTGTATTTCTAAAATACTCTCATTTTTGGTCACTTACCTTGCACATACTGATTATCTACTTAGGAGCTTGATCTCACTGCTAAGGAGAAGACAATGCACTAAGCAAAATCTTAGTAAAGGGATAGAATCAACAAGAAAACAAAAGTAAATAATGATAATAAATGTTGTGAAGGAGACCAGGAATCATGGGGACTGGAAAAGCAAGTCAGGGAGAGAGCTAGTGAAGAGGTGGGGTATAAGGAGAGTCCATGAGAAATAAGCTATACAAAGACTTGGAACAAGAGCATTTCAGGCAGAGATAATAGCAAATAGCAAAGGTCTAGGAAGGCGTTAAAAAGGTCGGTTTAGCTGAGAAAATACCAACAAGCATTTCCTAAGTAAACAAGAAAGCAGTAAGAGGGTAGATAGATAATAGTAAGGTCTTTAAGTACCCTGTAAACTAATATAATGAAGTTGAGATTTTTTATTCTAGTAGTGACAGTAAGAGTGATAGAAAGCTGTTACAAAGTTTACATTTTTTTAATTTTAAAGAGAAAGAAGAAAACAAAATTATAAGACAGTAAGAGAGTAACAATGGTTAATACACTCATATTATCTTTAAATTGGTTACTTAGAGTAACCCCTGTCAAATCCTGTTTTTGTGTATAAAGTCTTATTGGAACATAGCCATACTCATTCATTTAATGCCTTGTCTACCAGTACTTTTGCACCATAATAGTAAAATCAAGTAGTTTCAACAGAGACTGCCTACTCAGCAAAATTGAAAATATTTACTCTCTAGCCCTTTGCAGAAAAAGTTCACAAGCCTTGCTTTAATAGGCATGTCATTCATTCATTCTCCATTCAACAAGTATTCAGTGACTGCTATGACACTCAGCTGTAATCTAATTCATCTACCACATGTAATCTGATTAATGTGTCACAAGTTTATCTTGGCTGCTATATGATAACAAACTTTAGTTGGACTAGATTTGAAAGAAATAAGTTAATATTCTCTTGTTAGGATTCCAGGCAAGAGATAAGAATGGTTTGGACCAGAATAAAAGTAGGGAAAATGAGTGAGATATTGGATCATTTAAAACAGAGATGATGGAACTTGTTCTTGGGTTATCCTTCAATGTGAAGGAAAAGAAAAGTCAAGCATTCTTAGGTTTTGGCCTTCATCACAGGGTACAATGATAGCATTTATGGAACTAATTTAGAAAACAGGTTTGGGATTAAGAGACAGTCAGAAGTTTAACTATGGACCAGCTAAGGTTGCTATTCCTACATAGATTATCTAAGTGAAAATATTAAGTAGTTGAATATGTGCATCTAGCCTTCAAAGTACAATCAGGACTACAGATTAGTAGTCAATAGTTTTTTGTTGGTGGTGGTGGGGGGTTGTTTTGTTTTGTTTTGTTTTGCGGCACTGGGGATTGAACTCACAACCTCATACCTGCCAGACAGGTGCCTAAGCCACTGAGCCAAACTCCCAGCCCTAGTTTTTTTTTCGAGGCAGGGTCGCACTATGTAGCTCAGGCCGGCCTTGCGCTCACATTGTAGCCTAAGCCGGCCTCGAACTCACATTGTTCCACCTACCTCAGCCTCCCGAGTGCTGGGATTAAAGGTGTGCGCCACCACGCCTGGCAGTAGTCAGTAGTTTATAGACTTCAAGATTATGTCTCCCCTTAAATTTCTGCCTCTTGCATCGTATTGCCCATTTGGCATTTCCATTTGATGATCCAGGAGATGTTAGGCTTACTGTTCGCAAAATTTGTTCTACACACAATCTTCCCACTTTCATTTAATGGAAACTTCATTCTTCCTAGTTCACTTCAAATACATTTTAATTATGCCAAAGTAAACCCTTGTAATATTCAGCAAATCCTTTCCATGTCCTTTTCCTCCATCCCTTGTGGCCATCACTCTGCTTTCTGTCTCTGTGGATTTACCTACTGTAGATACTCAGTTTAAGTAAATTCAGACATATGTGACTTTTCAGTCTCTTCAATGATGGTTTTGAGGTTCATCCACATCGTAGCATGTATCAGAACTTCATTCTTGCTATGGTTGAATAATACTCCATTATAGGCATATACCAAGGTTTGTTTATTCATTCATCCATTTCAGCCATTTCTGCCTTTTGGCTGTATGAATCATGCTGTGAAGAATATATGTGTGCATGGATTTGTCTTGAGTACCACTTTTTTTTTTTCTGTGTACATCTGGACATGTAATTGCTGTCATACATTATCATCCATGTTTTCTTATTATCATTATTATAGCCATGCTAGTGGTACCCATGTAGTTACTTTAACTATCGTCATTGTTCCTTTACATGGCTACAAATTACTATTCCTTTTATTTTCAGCCTCAAGGACTTCCTCAAACATTTTTTGGAGGGAGGTGGTTAAGGGCAGATGTGTAAGTGATAAGCTCCTCTAGCTTTTGTTTATCTAGGAACGTCTTTAATTTCCTCTTCATTTTTGAAAGATTTTTTGCCAAATAATAATTCTAGGTTGATGGGTTTATTTCAACACGTGAAATATATCCCACTTGCTTCTAGCCTTCATGGTTTTGATGAGAAATCAGCTGTTAATTTTATTGAAGGTTGTTTCTTTATCAGAAGTCATTTCTCTCATGCCATTTATAAGATTATCTTGTTGTGTTTGGCTTTCAATTATTTGATAATAATGTGTCTTAGTGTGGGTCTCGTAAATTTATCCTTCTTAGAGTTCAATCAGATTCTCGAATGTGCACTCATGTCATTCATCGAATTTGGAAACTCTCGAACCACTGTTTTGATATTCTTCCTGCTCATCTCTTTCTCTTTCCTTCTTTCAGTTTCATTAGAGCATATGTTGATGTGTGTGGTGGCATCCCCAGGTCCTTTAGACTTTGTTCATTTTTCTTTATTGTTTTCCTTCTACTCCTCAAATTGCATAATTTAAATTGTCCTTCTTTGATTTTACTGATCCCTTATTCTGCCTGCTGAGAACTGCTGATGAACCTCTGTGCTGAAGTTTCCATGTCAGCTATTGGACTTTTTGTGTCCATAATTTGTGTTTGGTTTTTTTTATAGTTTCTGTTTACTGATATTATCATTTTGATCATTTTCCTATTGTTTTTGTTGTTGTTGTTCTTCTTCTTCTTTGTGATTTCCTTTAGCTCTTGTCAATACATTTGAGACAGATGATTTAAAGTCTTTGTCGAATCAGTCCAATGTCTGGAAATGGTGGAGTTGTTCTGCCTATTTATTTTTTTTCCTGCAAATGGACCTTATTTTTCTTGCATGCCTTGTAATTTTTTACTGAACACTGAACATTTTGAATATTACAATCTGGTAACTCTAGAAATAATATTCTCCCTTTGTGGTCATCCATTCGTTGTGTGACTTTTCCAAACTGTTTTGTAAAGGCTACGTTCCTTGTATATAGTCACCAGAATCTGTTTTGATGTCTTCGTGGTCAAACAATGAACTGATTTCCTTAAAAGCCTACACTCAAAGAGAAAACAGTAGTATTCTCCTAGTCTTTACATCTTGGCTGTGAATTACAGTACTCCTTGAATACTAAACCCAAATGCCTGAAACTTTTCTTTAGGCGTTACCTCCTGCTTGCACAAAGCGTACAAACCTGCCAGAGGTTGTAGCCTAGGGTCCTCTTGGGTCTTTTCTGAGTATGTGTGCATTGTGATCCAGTTTCCCAGGAATATAAAATGGCCCTTTAAACCTCTGTTGCCCTATTAACCATTATTATCAGCTTCCTCCATTGCAGGGTTTTGAGTATTGTCTGCCCCTTACCGTATCTTGAATCCGGGTAGGTATGGAGTATGTGTGCCCTTAAATATTTTGACAGATGTCGCTATCACCAGGTGAGCTGCTCCAGTGCAAAAAGGGGATGCAAAACAAAAAAGTCAGCCTCTGCTGGTCCCTCAGGGGTCAAATCACACACTGCTGGATTTTGAGATCAAGGTCCATGTGAGCCCCCTAACACCAGCAAGCTGCACTAGGAATGCCACCTACCATCTCCAAAGCTGCTGCCACAGCACTGAAAAATAATGGATGGTAGTTCAGTGGGTGAACATACCACAATACTTGATCAGGGAATTTCAGCCACTCTTTTCTTCATTGACCAGTTCCCTGCTTGCTATAAATTTTGAGTTACTTTCCGGAATTTTTTTTTAAAAAGCAGATTTTCTCAGTCTTTCCCCAGTTTATGCTTGTTTCTATAGAGGGACTAATTCTTTAAGTACCACACTCTGCCATTTTCATGATGGCCTCCCCCATTCTCCTTCTGTGCTTCTAACAGTTATTCAGGCTTACATACTACAGTCATGTTAAAGAAAGGGCACACATTGGGCAGTTGTAGCTGTTTATTTGTCAGCTAACTATTATGGGTATAAACCAAACGCTTTATCAATCTGAACAACCAATGTAGTTATACTAGCAATTTGATATCTGTAACTCTTTTTTTTAGATCGGGTCTTCTTTGTAGTTCAGGCCAGCCATGAACTCACTGCTGTATGTAACCCAGGCTGGCTTGGAACTCACCATACTCTTATCACCTCAGTCTCCTGAGTGTGGGGATTATAGGCATGCACCACCACAGCCGGCTCTCCACAGTTTTCTTTGCTTTGTGCTTTTATTGAATTATATCTTATGAACTATGTCAGTTCTCCCCACTTATAATTTAGCACTGTTCAAGGCAGATGCACCAGTAAAGCTTTAATCACATCCTGAATAACGTATTTCAATAAATGTATATAATTTTTATCATGGTAAAATATTTATGGCATGAAATTTACTACCTTATATATGGCATGAAATTTACTACTTAACCATTTTAAAGTATAAAATTCAGTGGGAGTAAACACGTTCACGATGTTATATAACCATCACCCCATTACTTCTAAAACTTTTTTATTATCTTTTTTTTTAAAGACAATAAAACCAAGGAAAATAAAACAGAAAAAAACAATCAAAATAAACCAGTATAAGTGATACAGGACTTCAAGACCTTACAAAACCAACAATAGTTACCATAATGCCTTTTGTTATCTTCAGAATAGCTGCAAATACCTTCGGACATAGTAAAAATCAAACAGGATGGAAACAATAAAAACAAAACAATGAATGCAATAAAGGACTTCAAAACAAGCCACTAGTAAATCCAAAATGGCTACCATAATTTGTCTTGTTAGCTTTCAAATAGCTGCTCATGCCGTCAGATTTAACATAATCAAAGAAAACAAAAGAGAATAAAACCCAACCCAACAAGACAATGAAAATCATACAGTTTCCTGGCCAGGATCACCTCCTGGTGAGACCTGGATCACTCCCCGCTACCCACCCCCACCACCCCGCGAATGGCACAGACTCACAGAGAAAGGCTTGGGTGTGGCTGTCCCTACTCTGGCAGCAACCAGCACATGGCTCTGGGTTCCAGGTGGGGAAAACCTTTTTTATTATCCAAACAGAAATTCTTCACCAAACAGAATTGAGTATATACTTTGGAGTAATTAGTTATATGTGTTTAACATTCTGAGGAACTACCAAACTATGTTCAAAGTAACTGTACCATTTCTACAACCCCTTAGCAGTGTATGAAGTTTATAATTTCTGTACATCCTCACCAGCACTTGTTATAGTCTGACATTTTGATTTAGTTATTTTAATAGGTATGAAGCAGTATATCATTGTGGTTTTGGTTTGCATTTCCCCAGGAAGTATTATGTTCAGCATTTTTTCATGTATTTGTTGGCCATTTATGTATCTTCTTTGGATAAGTGCCTGTTTAAGTCCTTAGCCTATTTTCTAACTTGA
>RJWM01015628.1:0-47400 GCA_004363535.1 Dasyprocta punctata | reverse complement strand
CATTTTCTTAAGTTCTTCTATGTTTTTATCTTGCTCTTCTTTAGATACACACAACATTTCTTTAATAATGATTCTCATTTCATTTTTTAGCTGAGAGAATATTTCTGATTTGATTTTCTCTATAGCTTCATCAAGCTGTTTCTTTATTGCATTTTCTATCATTTCAGAAAGTCCATTTGTGTGACTCCCACTGTCTTCCGTTTCAGTGTCTCTTGGGTTTGTTCTTTGTGGGCTGGGGGACTGAGACTGCCTCTTGGTCTTTCGTTTTGTCATTTTCTTCTGGAATCTATGTAGCTCTGTGTCCTGTGCGGCTGGCTGGCCTTCCCCTGAGGTTCGCGCTGATTCTTGCGGTGTGCAGGATCGCGCGACCCAGTAGGCTGGGTCCCGTGCGCAGCAAGGAAGGGCGGCCTCCTGGGGCGTGCAGGTGGAGCCTCCTCCTTTACTGGGTGGGGGCCAAGGCCTCCCGGTCCCAGGGAGCTATGCTGGGCACTGCGCGTGACACGGACCCGACCCTGGTTCTGTCCCCAAGCTCGGCCCAACAGCTATGCCTGCGGGGCAGGCCCGGGCAGGTCCCAGGCCTACAGTGCCGGGAGCAACCCTGCTGGGCGGCGCGGTCTGCACAGGAGCTGTGGGATGGCACACGCTCGAGCCGAGCCGCGCGGCTGAAGAATGGAGCTGCCGTGCGCTCTGCCCTCTGGTGGGGGGGGGGGCCAAGCTCTCCAGGTCCTTGCAGCTATGTTGCACAATTCCCAGTGAGCAGCAGCTCTGGGTTCCTGGGCTGATTTGGGCTGGGCTGCGTACCTCTGTGTCCTGCGCGGCTGGCCGGCGTTCCCCTGAGGTTCGCGCTGATTCTTGCGGTGTGCAGGATCGCGGGACCCAGTAGGCTGGGTCCCGTGCGCAGCAAGGAAGGGCGGCCTCCTGGGGCGTGCAGGTGGAGCTTCCTCCTTGACTGGGTGGGGGCCAAGGCCTCCCGGTCCCAGGGAGCTATACTGGGCACCGTGCGTGACGCGGACCTGACCCTGGTTCTGTCCACAAGCTCGGCCCAACAGCTGTGCCTTCGGGGCAGGCCCCTAATACATTTTTTAAAAATTTAAACATTTACTGTGGGTTTTAGCCACAGCTCTTTTATATATATCCCAAAACTAGTTGATTGACTGTGTAGAATGAAAAAATACTAAAGAGATAGTACTTTAGAATAATATTTCCCCAAACACTTAAGGTTAAGACCTTTCTGTTGAATGCCACCTATCTCCTGGAAACCATGTAAAGCCAGAAGAACCATTAAAAAGCTGAACATAATCCTGGGTGATCCTCATACTTTGTCTTGAGATAGGCAGATATCTTTCAATTTGATTCTCGATTTTTAAAATTTTTTTTGCTGTTTTAGTAGTAGGGATTAACAGAGCCTTTGAACTGACTTCTATCGTTAGCCTTTTTATTTTTTATTTTAAGATAGGGTGTCATTAAGTTGCTAAATTATCCAGGTTGGGCTCTAACTTACAATTCTGTTGCCTCAACCTCCCAGTGTACTGAACTATAGGTGTGTGCCACCATGGCCAGCTGATACTTGTTTTTGTTTTTAAACAACAAAAAATACAGTCTCATATGATTCAACCTAATAAACCATTTTGAGCATGGTACTTCTACTTAGAAATAGGTTTTCGCTTATAGCCTTATATAAGGACAAAATGCTACATGATGGTGATCCTTACTTCATTCTGCTAGGTGTTGTGGAATATTTAAGCAATGGAGGAGTAGCTGACAACCATAAAGACTTCAAGGAACTAAGGTACAATGAGTGTCTTATGAACTTCAGCTGCAATGGAAAGAATGGAAGCTCAGAAGGGAGAATCACACATGGCTTCCAACTTAAGAGCGCCTATGAAAATAACTTGATGCCTTATACCAATTACACCTTTGATTTCAAAGTGAGTAGCAGCCTCTACACTGGTATAGAAATTACATATACAAATGTGTAAACTATTTTTTTTATTAAGTTTATTGGTACATTTTATGTATAATGATAACATTCATTTTAAGGAATCACTCTTATAATTAATTATGTAATCTTCAGTAATTTTTAAGTTCTCAAAATGTCTAGGCTACATATATACCAAATCATAAGGAATTTTGTTAGGTTATGGTTATTATTGTGGTCTTGAGAATTTTTTTTGAAACTTCCATTTGTTCAAGTTCAAATAATACTGGCAAATACTCCTAAAATGCTTACTACATGCAAGGTACTGTTTAAATCACTTGAGGATAGCCAGGCGTGATGGTGCATGCCTGTAATTTCACCACTTGGGAGGCTGAGGCAGGAGGATCACTAAGTTCGAGGCCAGCCTGGGCTACAAAGTGAGTTGGAGGCCAGCCTAAACTACATAGTGAGACCCTGTCTAAAAAGACCAAAAAATGCATTAATAAATAAATTCACTTGAGTATATAATGGTATAATTGCTCCTCAGATGTCCATACCATTCCTAATTTTTAGCCAGAATCCAAATAATAAGCACCTAATATAACTAAGTGCAGCTTGAAAGAATTTATATAGTATTCTGTCAAAATTTTCTTAGTACCTTCTACTGATCTTTTTTATTTTTAAGTTTTTCAAAGGTTCTTTTAGGTATATAGTTAATTAGGAAAGTTGTATTTCACATTTGTCTTATATCCACGTAGTCATACTAATGCATTCCCATGCAGTGGAACACTGATCCTTTAAAATAGGAAAACAAAAGCACTTTTTTTACAAAATAAAAAAGTAAATTGAAGGGCCCATTGTACAGGACCAGTTATTTTTTAAAAAGAGTGATTGTGGTTCCTTTTTGTGATCACTTTACCACTGCATGTTTTCTGATCAGTTTGTCTATATGGAGCACTCCTGTTTTACTTTACCTCTGTTTGACATTCTGACATTTTAGGCATCCATACTAATACCTTATACTATCCCCAAAACATGGAGATCTTAGAAAGTGGTTTGGTAAAAGAAACCAAGAGAGAATTTAATACAATACTAAGAAATTTATGGAATGACCTCTTTCACAGCTCCAATGTCCTTTCTAAGAAACAAGAGGAAATAGGCGGTTATGTGTTGATGTTATTAATTAGCTTTTATAATCAGAAAATGAAAGTTGCTGATAAGTTGAATCTAATTTAATATTTTTGCACTTAGTCTTATTCAGTGATAGTTCAGTTTGTTTTAATCACTCATGATGATGTGCTGGTAAATGTTTAATAGCTAAATTTCAAGAGGAGAAGCCCTGATTTGTATTATTTGCTGATTTCTGTAATTTAAGTACTTTTGCTGCTATAGATTCCAAGCTCCTAACATGATGCCTATGAAAACAGTGAATGGAAAGGGATGCAAAGATAATGGGTACTAACCATCTGTAACACACCACTGTTTTTATGTAAGCTTAACAAACATTTCTACATTGAGAGTTTAAGCTAAATACTATCCTTGTAACATTAGTGATATATAATACATGTGCCCACATAACCCAGAAAAATCTGTAATGAAAGTTTCCAAAAATAAGTGTTCAGAAATTCTACTACTGTGCAACTGTCTCGGTATGTGTGTACGAACAAGAAAATATATATTATTTCTAACTCACTTTTTTAAAAGGTTATCTTTTTCCTTGTCTATAAGGCAAAAATCAGAGAAACAAAATTTCATATATTAATCTAGCCATCTTCATTTGTCATCTGAATAGGTCTAAAATTCTTTGTTTCTTCATTATATGCATGTTAATAATTGAATCAAAAATCTTATTGTGTCACTTACATGGTCCAAGGAAATACAATTAAAAAATCAGACATGCCTGGTTGATATTTGGATATGTAGAATGGGTAAGATAGGACAGAGCTAGAAATAACTGGGAAAGAGACAAATATGAAAGATTCATAGGCTTGTTGGATCAGTGAATGAAAGGATGGAATGAGATGGAATGGCTAGAGAACTAAGGGCACATCTAGAGAATTGAGCTTTTAGTACAAGCAACAGACAATGACGTTTTCAGTTTTATACGAAGTATTTTATGTAATAAATGCTACCTAGTGTTGAAAGCATTCCATACAAAAGAGTAGGTAACATTAAGTATAAAATGTCATGTGATCACCATTAGGTCCCAACACAGTATTCTGCCATTGTTTCAATGAGATGTTTAATTTCAGTTTGTTTAATATTTGTTTGCTGTCTTGATTGTTAAATAAATGGTATTTAGAATTCAGAGGCATTTAATCTATATTTTGTTTGGGGGTGAAGGATAAGCAGTTAGGACAGTTCTTAACATGACTTACAGACCAGGTTAACTTAATGAACCTGATTCAAACCTGCTGCTCCTCCACTCCACCTCCACATCCAGTCTTAGAGGTATGAATCATTTAATGAAAAGAGAAAAGACAGCTGTCCATTATGTCAGGTAATGAGTCTTTCCCTGTTACTTGTAAAATTTATAATTTCTTTCATTCTTTAAAAAAAAAAAGCGTAATACTAGCTCATAAAGTTTGACTTGTTTCTCAAGTTAGTTTTGCAGACTTATACATGATGGTTTTACTAACATACAATATGTATTTTCCCACATTACAGTCTTTTAAAAAAGAAACTGAAGCGGGGCATGGTGGCACACGCCTTTAATCCCAGTGCTCGAGAGGCTGAGGCAGGAGGATTGTTGTGAGTTTGAGACCAGCCTGGGCTACAAAGTGAGTTCAGGGCCAGCCTGAACTACATAGTGAGACCCTGTCTCAAAGAATAGGGCCGGGGATTTAGCTCAGTGGTGTAAGCACCTGCCTGGCAGGCGAGAGGTTGTGAGTTTGATCTCTGGTACCAAAAAAAAACAAAACAAAACAAAAAAAACCCTGAATTAAAAAGGCTAAAAAATCATTGGATTTTGTTATTGGATTAATCTGTGATGTTCTTTGTGAATATGATCAAAATTCATCATGTGTAGTATTTATTGCCTTTGCTGTTTTTTTTTTTTTTTTTTTTAATAGAGTCTCTCACAGTATATTTCAGGCTGACCTTGAATTCACTGTGTAGCCCAGGCTGGCCTCAAACTTGTGGCAATCCTCCTGCCTCAGCTTCCTAAATTCTGGGATTACAGGCATGCGCCACCATGCTCCGCTTGTATAGTATTTGTAAACAGGTAGTGTCAAGGGTAGAAATATTTCTCCCTAATTGAGTTTCTTTCTCTCTTGATTTATTTTATTTGTTTATTTATTTACTTATTTATTTTTTGTGGCACCAGGGATCGAACTCACAATCTCATGCCTACCAGACAGGCGCTGAAGCCACTGAGCCAAACTCTTGGCCCTAGTTTTTTGAGACAGGGTCACACTATGTAGCTCAAGCCAGCCTTGGCTTGTGTTGTAGCCCAAGCCAGCCTCGAACTCACAATGCTCCTCTACCTCAGCCTCCTGAGTGTCTCTCGATTTACATAATAACTGTCTAGAAAGAAATTTGGCTTTGCTTTCTTATATACAGTCTGAAACAGTCAAGCCTACATTGGTTTTGAGATTTACTGATCCAATAAATCATCTAACTCTGAAAGATACAACTTATATCTATGGGCCCCTGCTAAATGATTTTTCATTTAAGTAATCTTATATAGTAAGGAAATCAGAATGTATAGCATATCAGGATTTGTGGAAAATTACTGTCTTTATAATAAAGAACAGTAGAACAGTTAAGTGTGTAGTATTTTGTATGTGACAAATCTGGGAAAACGTGTATGATTACAAATCCAGAAACATGCTTCATGATGGCTTTGAGTGTGTTTGGATGAATCAGTGTATAAATAATTGAAAATAATGCTAGTTCTCATTAAAAGAATTTCAGTTCTATCTTTTCATTAACTATGTAACTATATAAATATTAGTTTCTACTTTTTGTCAGTGACAGTGAAGTTTCTATAAAATTTGTACTGATATATTAGGTTTTACTAAGCCAAGCAGGCCTGTTCATTCTAAATTTGCTTAGACATAATTTGGTATGTTTAGCTTCTCAGTTTATCAGGTAAGCACAAATGCTAGCCTGTCTTGATTCAGTAGGATATGATGTGTTGCTGTTGTGCCAGCTTTATTCCATTTAATTCCTATTGAAGACTTGAGCCTTATTTACCCACAGTGAAGATAACAGGTACCAGAAATACAGTTTTCTTGGTTATTTGGCTTTTATAAATTACGAATTGTTCTTTGTATATAGTTTTTTTTCTCTAAGCACATATTTTTGTCTCCTCCCCACCCCCACCCCCCATTCCCAATCTCTTTCCAGGGTGTGATTGACTACATTTTCTATTCCAAGACTCATATGAACGTGCTTGGTGTCCTGGGGCCTTTAGATCCTCAATGGCTGGTTGAGAACAACATCACTGGGTGTCCACACCCTCACATCCCTTCAGACCACTTCTCACTGTTAACACAACTTGAACTCCACCCTCCAATCCTGCCTCTTGTCAATGGTGTTCACTTGCCTAATCGGAGGTAGTGGAGTACTGCCCCGCAAAGATGGGGACCTGTTGCTATGGACCTGTACAGTTGTAAATCAAAGTATGTAGGAGTGAAGTATGGCCATCCTTAAGCTGCTTCTTCAGGTTCCTTTCATTATGTGTTTGCTATAAAACTTTGTACATTTTTGTGCATACTGATATCATTTGGCACTAGGGCTGGAACCAGAATAGTACTGTCTTTCCGAAATTTTAATTTAACATGTTTTTAAATTTGGACTTCCTTCATAATTATATTGTCAGTATTCATAATTGATAAATCACCAATTTGAAGCCCAAGAACATTGTATTTGCTTTCTTAAAACACATTTTTGTGAATGGTTTCAAATGAGCCAATCATTGTATAAAAAGAAATTTTTAAAGACTATACGAGATTTTAAATTGAATGATGGCATGCCTTGCAGGGGAAAATTTCTTGAATTTCTCTTTTTCTTCATGATAAACTGACTTTTGGCTCTGCAGGTCATTTGCACATTAACAAAGCACTTAAATTTTCTTTATCTGTACATAAACTATAATATAGCCTCTAGCTATAAGAAAATTTGAGAAATTAAAAGATGATTGCACAATTGCCTTCAAAATCAAGCATTTAATAGCACTGACAGTTTGTTGGAGATTCACCAGTTGCGTTGAGGAATCATTTTTTTGTTCCTGTGTTTAGTTAATAGTCTTTTTAGAAGTATTAATTGAAAGCCTCTCTCTCCAGTTCATTTGTAGGGAAATAACAAGTAATTTAGAATTTGGTATATTGAAAATGCATACAAAATTTGTGTCTGATGTTTTTCCTATTCTCTTCTACCCTTTTCTCTCTGGTTGTACTGGAAAAAGAGATGCTACGTGATCTATTATCATTTTTTGCCATTACAGTCAAATGTTTATCAAACTGCTGAAAAGAAGCCCTGATCAAAATTTCAGAAGGGGAAAGCCATACAAATATTTCATGTGTTTCCCCCAAGTAAGTTAAGTGTCTGTTGGTTTGGGGTTTTTCAGGTAACAATGGAGATGATTGGAGGAAGCGAAAGAATAGATTTGGGAGCAGTAGTTGAAAAACTTTGGATCATTTTTCCTGACTCTAGCTGCCAAATGGCCATCATATGCTTTCTAATCTTTGTTTCTATTGTCTGTCAGGGTTGAATTAAGAAGCTACTGGTTTATTCCCAACTGTTGATGCCTTTAGATATGTTGACATTTTCTTTTCTTTTTTCTTTTCCTTTTCTTTTCTCTCTCTTCTCTTCTCTTCTCTTCTCTTCTCTTCTCTTCTCTTCTCTTCTCTTCTTTTCTCTTTGTTTTTCTTTTCTTCTCTTCTCTTCTCTTTTTTTTTTTTTTTTTTTTTTTTTTTTTTTTTTTTTTTTTTTTTTTTTTTTTTTTTTTTTTTTTTTTTTTTTTTTTTTTTTTTTTTTTTTTTTTTTGCCCAGGAAGGGCCATTTTAAAATCAGTGGCTCAAAAGACAGTGAACATAACACTGCTTTCTGGGGAAAAAATTGATTGCCACAGGATGTTAATTATGGCACAGTAACAGGAAAAGGTTGTGTCTGTGTTTTTAAGTTTTTCTTTATTCTGCTTTTTTGCTGCTATAAGAATTTTCTGAAATTTATATTTTAAACTTTTCATGCACTTTACTGTTTCTAGTCTCAATGTGTGATATTTTTAATAAACAAATTTTCCATTATGTGAATGAAATTTTAAAAGAAATAGCCTATATTTGTGTCTCGCTAATATATAAAGTATAAGTCAAATTTAAATTATTTAATTAGTTTTAAATATATACATTTTGTCTCCTCTTTCAAACCTGACATATTAGGTTGTTTTATTAGTCTTAAATGATACATTTCCTTTGGTCTTTTCTTGCATAAATCAATCAGGCTATATATGATAATATTTCCCTAAAGGGTAATTTTAGTGGGATGAGGGTGGTGGGATGATGTAATAAATAACATGTATGAGATTGTGTCAGTAAGGTTATGTAAAGCCTAAACCCTAAACCCTAAACCCTAAATCCCCTTTTAAAAGTGCCTAGTGATAGAGGCGTTGTTTGTCATCTATTATAATTGGAATGTCATTGTAGTTCAGTGAAGTTTGATGTAAATAAAATATTCTTTTAAATATTTTAAAGTATCAGAATAAACAAACAAAAACAACCCTTAAGACAACAGATTTTCCTCCATGTGCAGGTACCCCTTCTTATATACCTCAGACATCCAACATTTAGCCATGCAAATTGAAGCATAGTACTGGAAAGTAGAATAGCATGAAAAACTTAATTTTGTGGACATTACCTTTTTTTTGTAATCAGCTACTGTATGTTTTAGTTTGGGTCTTTTATTTTGGGTGGGTTTTCTGCTGGGAGGTATATGCACTAACAAAACATTTTCCTCCTTTCATATGCGCATGTTAATTAGCAATGTGAGCAATATTTCTTACCATACTTCACTCCCAATATTTTTGAGATGTTTGTATAAAATGGAATTTAAAGTTCACTTATGATTGTATATGAACCACAGAGGAGCCCATTTATTAATAAAAAAATTTTTTTAATAGTTAAATGTAGAGGGAAAAATAAAAAAAAATTGGGAAACATTGTAAACAGCTTAAGTTTATTTTGTGTATGATTGAGGCACTCTGTTGCAGGAAGGTGTGTAATTGGGTTCTCTCTGCTTCCAAATGCACTCTTTCAAACCAGTCATTGTCCTGTGTACTTTTAATGTGGATTAAGTAAATATTGGTAGTAACTTTGTTGAAGTAGGTAATTGTGTTATGTTTTGGGTGGCGCACACACTTGGGGCATGGTAACCCAAATTTCATGTGCACGGTTTCCCTTTAGCCCACTGCCCAAATTTCACAACACCCTTCACCCTCTGTTCCCTTTGTAAAAGGAGTGGTATCTGTTTTGAGCTGGCAGTTCAGATGATCAGAAGTGCTGCTGTCCTCGGCATTGTCTTGTTAAAATGCATGCCATTTGGAACTTTGGCAGTAAGCCAAAAGGAAGAGGTGAATGACATACAGTATATATTCAACAAAAGTAAAATATATGTGCTCATACACTTTCTAGTTCTCAGAGTAAGTTAAGCTTTATGCCATTGGACTGCTGCATATTTTATGTGAACATAAAATTGGGTATTTTAAGATTGTGATACGTTTTCTTAAAAACTGTTAAACATGATTTCTGATATTAAAGGACTAGAGTGTTCTTTAAATTTATTAAAACAGTGCTGTTTGAGGAAGGGAAAACTGCACTGTTTGTTATTATCAGTCATACACGTGCATGTCAAATCACCCACTCTCTCAGGCATCAGTATCTGCCTCATAGCTTTACATATTTTGATGGGGAACATTGCAGCATCCTCAGGACTGACGTCTGAAAAAGGCTCAAATCCACTTACTGCTCCTTGCTTGTTGACTTTGTTTTAAAATATTGTGCCTGGTGTCAACTTTTAAGCAACAGCACTGCCTAAAAGCAAGCAGAGAACAGAATCCCAGCACCATTCTATAGGCAACTTTTTAGAATTCACATATAGTAAATCTGTTCAAGATTTATGATGTTTTATGTAAAAAATTTTTTTGTACAACATAGCTGAATATTTTTGTTTCATTTCTTTAATGTAAGGCGTGTGAACATTCATTTGAATATCACATGTTAAAGTCAGGTATGGCACAATGGGTTCTGAGACCAGCTTTTTCCTCCCTCCCATTTGCCTTTTCCAAGCTGTTTCTTTTCAAATTACTTTTCTGATATTCATAGACAGATACTTAATTTTACTGTTAAGCATCTTGTGTGAATGTATTTAAAAAGCCACTGTGTTTTAGTATTGTAGTTTGCAGAAAATATAAAGCTCTGTTTCTTATTTGCTCCTTTTTTTGATGTCTTAAACGTTATATATTAAATCACAGAGATAAAAGGGAAAAAGGTGAACATTATCTAAGACTCATATCACTTGATTCTATGACAGATTACATTAGAATGGAGGGCGTAGTACATTAGAACTGGAACTTGGGCAAACATACATTGTATTCCATTTAAAAATTCTGCCTCCTATATATGTTTTGTTAAATGGGTGAAAACTTATATATCTAAAAATCACTAATACCATTTATACTTCCAATATAAAACAGCACGAAGTAGAAAGCACAAGGAGAAATAGGTTAGATAAGTTCTTCGAAGGAACCAGAGGTACAGTATATGATTTGTCATTCCTAATACAATTTTCTAATGTTAAAATTATACCAAAATTATACCAATACTTATTTGATTTTAAGCTTTATATTCTAAGTTTGACATATTTGAATAGCTTTGCAAAGTATGCTGACTGATGAGTAGCTACAGTTACAGAAAACCATCAGTTTTTGCTGTGGTAATGGTTTTATAGCAAACAAAGGCTTTATAGCATGTTTCAAAATGACATTCATGCATCTGTTTTGACAGAAATGTGAATTTTCACATTTGTAAGGCTTTCTCTTTTCTCTTACCTGCTCTCTCCTCTTAAAAATATCACCTTTCTTATGTGTTGAGATTCACTTACCTCTTTTCCTTTTGAATTGTATGACATATGTATAACTCTGTCAGGTAGCAACTTAACTAGAAAGAGTTATTTTTTTAAGCCAGGAACTTCAACTGAATGTGTAGACAGGTGGGAGCTTTTATTGTTGCTTTGGGTGATTATAATTTTGTAATGCCATCAAGATCACCAAAGTCAAATTAAAAAAATAAGCAAATTAATGTATCTTTAACCTGGCTCACCTACCAAAGTTGTAATCTGTTTAAGACTAGACTGCACAGGGCTTCTTTCATTATTGCCACCTAAAAGCTAAGGGTGAAAAGAAAGAAAGCCCTTACAGCATCACTGCAGGATATTCTGAACAAGAGCCACAGAAAGAAGAAAACAAAGCAAAACAAAAACCACAATGATTTTCAAGAAGGAGGTAAGGGAGAGCATGCATATTTCTTATTTTAATCAAATACCTTCTTTATGCAAATTTCTCTGTTGAATCAAAAGTCCTGAAGAAAGAAAAATAGGGAAATAACAGATATATTTTGGTATAAGTTTGGTTAGACTTGAATTATTCTTAGACCAAAGGAAAATAAAAATGTTAAGGTTTTCATTCATCAACATGACATTGAAATAATGGAATATTTTCAGTAAAAGAGCTTTTAGTTTCAAAGCAAATGAATTAAGAGCATGTCCATTAAATGTTAATTTTTTATGACACATCATACAAAGTGCGTAGTGTTGGACTGAAATTAGAATTGTCATCAGAAGTAATTACATTAGATTGAGGGCATACAAATGCCAAGTGATATGACTCTTTTGGCATGGTAGCATAGTACATTTGACTTTTAGAATCATTTAGAAGGCATAATTTTGCTCCTTTTACTAGTTAATTTTGTTGTAACAATCTCATAATTTCTGTTTCTGTGTTACTTTTAACTCTAAAGCATAAGAATCATGGTAGTCTTTTCCAAAATGGTCCATTCTTACTTATTTCAGTTTTGTGTTAATTTTAAATTACTGATGTTGTCTTTAAAGTTATCAGTTATATGTATGTAGAACATTTGTTTAATTTGCCTGTGGTTATCTGAACTCACAAAATTGGCTCAGCATTGATGTGTCACACAGTGGCTTTGCTTCTTACTCAGTGGGCGTGGTAACCTACTTGTTTCAATCCTGATGCAGTGAGTGATGCAGTATCTGGATTTATATTTATTCACAAACTATACTGTTCTTTCTCTGTGCTTGACTTGCTAAAAATATATTCTCTTACCTGTGAAATTTCTGAGCGGTGCTCTGCCAACTTTTGGGGTGGGGTGGTGTGGATGACTGTGTTACGGCACACTGGATCTGGAATCGTTCAGTGTTGTGAGTGGCAATTTTCTTCAAACACCAGCAGCACTGAGAAGTGCACTATGGGCATTGGTACAGTTGTCCAAATGTAAACAATTCTTTCATCAAAGAGAAGCTGAGTTACAGAGTTCTACAGGAGTATTTGCAGTATTTCAAGAAGGACGAATGTTTCAACTTTTTTGCCTCTGAAGTGGGACAATATAGAGGGGTTTCCCCCACCCCCAATTTAAGAGAATGTACCTATGTTTTCTCTTTGAAAGGGCCCAGATGTTTGGTCAAATTCACTATGGATTAGTTTATATCTTCTATTGTGATTTCTTTCAACCAAATAAGTGCCAACTAATTTTCCATGTGGCTGTCTACTCTTCTGTTCAATTTACCATTCAATTTCCCAGTAGGGAAGAGTCCATTCATTTTCATTACCTGGCATTAAATTAACTAATTCATTGTTTTTGCATACATGTTACTCATTTTATGGCTTATAAAATGTTTTTGTAACTAATTCTAATGGTCAGAAAGCAAAGCACATGATTTGCTCAGTTTTTAAAATTGAGCAGGGTGTTTAGTAACTTTTCACCTGAACACTTTTGATAGTTTCTGTTAATGCTATTCCAAAATAAATTCTACTGTTTTGAGTTATTTACTTTGATTTTGTCTGAAGAAAAAGCCAAACACCAAATTAATTTGTTGCTATGCTCCAATAATTGGTTTAAAATCTAAGGTTTTCTTTTTAAATTAAATGATTTAAAGAAGTGCCATGTAATTGTAGCTTGCTAGTGTTTCATGTTTAATAGACTGATTCTGTAGTGTTCTAAACATTTTACACTGTCATCCCTAGAGAAAGTGGTTCTATTCTTACTGAACACATTCTCTCTGACAAAATCACCAGCTGCTTTATTTTTCTATTTATTAAACAATTGATGAGTCTGAATCTTGACCAAACTGCGTAGCTGCGATATTTTTCACAATAGACACTGTACAAAATGTGTGTGTAAAAGGGCACAGTTAGGTGATAGTGTCTTTTCATTAATGTGAACATTGACTAAACAAAGCAGTCCTGCCTTTTATATCTTGTGGCAGCTCAGAAGGGAGGTGCTTAAGAACCTTAACTACTGTCAGAAGACAGAAAACTTTTTTCAATTTTGGAGATTGGGTACTGCTCACACATGATGTATAGGGCTAAATATATGCTTGTTTCCTTGCACCTGTGTACTTCTCCTTTTCTCCCTCCCTTTCCTTCCCTGTAGGCAATAAATGGCCATTTTGCAACTGCGTACTTTTGTCTTGGTTTTTGATTCTGTATTTGTGTAGTGCAAGTTTCTGCTTTTAGGTTAGTACTTCTCTTACAAAGTGAACTAGGGAGCCAAGGTAATTTAGGCAAAATAATTACAAATTCATGCTACAATTTTTTTCTTGCAAAAGTATTACTTAACAAGAACTTTGTTTAGAATAGTTTTTGAATCTTCTGATGCGGCTTTCTTTGTCAGAAAGAAATCCTAGCAGAGGGACGTGTGTCACTTCTGAGTAGAATTTGAAGAGTCAACATGTGATTTGTTACGTTCTTTTTCTTGTGTATTGGTGATTATGGAAGCATATGTTGAGATGAACACCTCCTTCTAGATCATTAAATGACTTGGATGACCAGGACTCCCCGGATGATCTTTGGACATATAGTAAAATCAATAAGAAACAAATGCTAAATTTGTTTCTTTAATACAATAAAGGTTATTAGCATTTAAATTTAGCTTATCGTGGGTGACAGATAAGCTGAGTTACCAGAATTGCCCACACTCTACAGTTACGCCTGCCAAGACCTTGAGTAGAAATTCATTCAACACACTTTTAAGTATTCTCTGTGATCCAGATACTGTGGAGGATATAAAGATGAAAGACAAGCTCCCAGCCTGCAAGGAAACTACAATTCAGATGTATTTATAACACAAGATGCTGAAGTATTTTAGTTAGAATAGAAATCTTAGGATCTTGGAAAAATGGTGGGGAAGAAAGGACGGTTACACAGTAAAATAATTAGAAATTCTGCAAACTATGGAGATACTCGGCTGAAAAATGACTCAAGTTATATGATTCAGAACATTGTTGTAACAGTGAAACAAACAGATCAGCTTACTAAATGCTTGTGGAGACAATGACAGATTACTTTGGAACATCAACAGCATTCTCTCAGTCAAGAGCTTAGTACCTATTGACTCAGCCATTTTAACTGAGGATCCCATGTGAACCAGCCCCTGACCCTAAGGGCTTTGTCTTTACGGGACCCTTCATGTGGGGCAGCCTTTAATGAGTCCTCCAGAAACAGCCCTGTGAAGTTGATCTTGAAGTTTGGGGTTTATAGTAACTGCCTTTTTGGTAAGACTCATGGGTGAGAGCATCAAAGATTTTCACCAGGTGTCCTGGCATTCACTGTTAGGACCCTGGGCAAAAGATACACTCATTGATGAAGTGGAAATAAGAAAATCTCATGAAAGAATTCTCCAAAAGCAGAGACCAAGACAAGTTTATTTGGATAAATGATCCTAGGAAAAATGGGTGATTAGGAAGAATGAAATAAGGAAGAAAAGCGGAACATGCTGTGCTTATCATCTCTGTGAGTTTACAGGGACATAAACCTGGAAAGAACCCTCCGAAGACTGGAATAGTTCTTTTGCACTGTTTATATGAGGGATAGGAAAGGAGAGAATTTATTTGTGGATCCCTATCTCCCTGAGGGACGGGTTACTCACTGGGTGTGAATTCCTTTTCCTTCCCATTATTTGCGTATATATCAAATTAACAAATTTCTGCAGATGTCCAAATACTGATAATGGAGAAGTAGGGTTGGGGTTACTGAAAGCAAGAAACCTGGTATGGCTCAGGCAAAATGCATTAAGCATTAAGTTATACCCGTATGCATCAAGTTGTTAAAGCTATGGTGAGAACGATGAAGTGAGCTGAGGGCAGAAATGAGCACAACAGTATTCTGTTACAGTGAACTGGTTGTACTATTGAATTCTATTTGGGCCTATTAAATCCATTTTGACACAGTGTTTTAGCTTTTGATAGGCTGTGATCTCAACAAAAATAGACAAGGAGTCAGGGAAGGAAAAAAGGCAATACAGCAGTGAGTAAAAGTTACTGAGTTAATCACTTTTGTAGACAACTGAGGCATGATCCTATCAGGAACTTCCACACGTCAAATGCACCTCAGAATGTCCACCAGTGTAGAAGAGTATTTACCCAATGACCGCAATACCCCATTAGTTCAGAGTCACTTCCCTAGATGCTAACTTCACATATCCAGGTTTGGCTTTTTGATAAATACAATGAAGGAAGGAATTTTGAATTTCTGTTGAAGGAAGAATTTGCAAATACAACAGTAAACGTTGAAAATCTGAATACAGTCCTGTGTTTTCTAAGCATAGTATATATACTTGTTTGAAGGGATACAAGGGGTCTTGTAAATAAATCTTGGCAAATATATAAATTAATACAAAAATAGTACATACCATTGAAGGGTTATATGCCAGACACTGCATGCTTCACATATATCAACTCAATCCTCACAGTAACTCATTAAAACATATTGCAATTTATATACACTGTGTATAAATTCTCATTTTTTTTTAGATGAAGTAGAGTCCAAAAGTTGATAATTCAGTAGCTGAGTGATCTCGGGCACAAGATGGTGCAGAAAGCAGAAAAGGGTTGTGCAGTATGTCTGTGCTATAGTGCAAATGGCCCTTTCCACTGAGCCATGGAATGCTACAGATCTGTGGTATTAGAGGCTCAGCTACTACTATATGGTAGTTTTATAGAACGGCAGCAGTTGTATTTGGCACTCAGGTGTGTATATATAGGCAACTCTTGATACTCCTTTTCCCTGTATTGATACTAAATTGATGAGTGCTAAATTGTGTGAAAGGAGCACAGTAGTCAAATTGATCCCCCAGTCAACCACCAAGACCAACCAAGGATCTGGCCAAGGAAGAGGGGACATTGTGGGTGACTGAGAAGAGAATTGATGAGTATCAATTTTAACCTCAGAACAACTACAACCCAAGAGGCTATACATATCTACTGGCCTTTTCCTTGTACATGTTCCTGGGTGTTGCTGGAGAGGGGAAAAGACCTGTTTTCACAGTGTCTTACAGAAACCCAAGTAGCTTGAGTTGGTACTGTGGTACACTATCTTGATTCCCTGCTTCAGGACTCACTTTGTCATCTGCAAGGAGTTTAGGAAGCTGGAGTTAACATTCAAGAAATTGAATTGATCTTTTAGAAGCTACCACTATGGCAGGGACTGTCCATTTGGGAGGGGTAGAAGGGAGGCAGAGACAGATACAGACACTACTTCTGGGGGCTGAGATGCTGAAGACACAGAATGCTAGCAATGACACTGGAAGCAATAAGAGGAAGAGAAATTCCCTAGCTTCCCCTCCCTCTTCCCCCTCTGGTTTTACACTAAGTCTGTTACTGCTAACCAGAAGTGATTGATAAACCCTGGAAGATGCTTTTACCTTCATCCATTCAGAAGAGAGAAACCATAGGGAAAGTATGAGAGCAAACACGCCTTGCCTCCCACTTGCATTATGTGTCAAGAAACCACAACTTATAGTTTAAATAATTGTAAAGTCACTGAGTGCTATAGGTTACTGTCCTGTTTCTTGCCTGTAAGGAGGTTATTTCTGAATTCAGAGATGACAACACAATCTTAGAGTTCTATGTTGAGTATGTATTTCCCTGGACTATTCCTGGTACCAAGTGTTGCATCAGTAAGGAGCAATTCAGTAAAACAAAACTTACTGTGGATATAGCAGATAGAAGACATTTAGTGTAAGGAGAATGATTACATAGGTAATGGAAGAACTGGAAATTCAAACTATTGAGGCAATCTTAAAATTAGGAAAAACAGGAAACTTCTACCATTGTTTGGACTGGGAGGGCATAGTGTTACTAGAGCTTAGAGACTGAACCATCTAGTAGGACCTAGCAGTGATGAACCATTTAGAGCTTTTAATGATGGCAAACAGCTGGTCTGGCATGCAAGCCACAGGTTCACCACCACTGAGCTAGAACCACTCAGCTGCTTTCTTGTGAGCTCTAGAAACAGAATTATCCCATGGGAGCTGATGTTATGGAGGGGACAGCCACTGCCAGAGATGTCACCAAAGTGTGAGGAGGAGCCTGGTGTGTTTATTGGGGTGGGGTGGTATGAGGAGTGGAGGGATGTGGGATAGGATGTGGTGGTAGCAGGGGAGAGAATAGGGAGGGAGTGGAGAGGCTTCTCTTCCACCCCCAGGCAATGCAGCTATTTGCTAAGCCTATTTGCTAAACCTACTCAAAAGCAACTTATCAAGGAGTCTGGAGAATGTTGACCCAGAAATATAGGCAAAACTAGGGAAAGATAGAGATGCATCAGCAAAACCAGGGAAATGATTAGCACAAAAATGTATCTCATTTTTGTAATTATGTACGCACTAGATCCTGTGAATGGATTCATAGAGGATCCGGTACAAGTCTTCAGAGAAGCTAACAATATATTAATATTTATAAATATACAGCGTGTATGTCAGTATAGTTATACAACATGTATTTATATAGCATATTTATATCAGTAGTGACAGCATGATTGCCAAATCTTGTATAATTCCAGTATATCTGATAAGCCTTAGGTATATTTTATATATGGAAGAAATCAATATCTTACAGAGGCTAAAAATTACAATAGCAAGCTTTTAAGTAAAATCCTACTTAATTATGTAATTTCCTTATTCTGAACCAAAAGGCAGCATGTATTTTCCCTATTGTAAACTTGATTTTCTTTAGTAATTTGCAACTACACAGCCAAATAATTTGTTTACATTTAGTAGAGCATGAACATTGTGTGAGGATGAACATTTTAGAGCTTTGAATGATATACTAAATGTACGAAAGGAAAAGAGTATGGCAGATTCTGCTTTGAGATACTTATTTCCACTAAGACCTTCTTTATTTTTAATGTTTTCACATCTATAAATGTATTGGGGAGAAGATAAACGGAATCTCCCTCTAAAAGTATAAGCCAAAAATATTTTGCAATTTTTTTGCTCATCCCCTTAATCATTTCACAAATAATGTTTTACATAAGAAAGTGATAAATTCAGGAATTTTGTATTTAATTTACATTCTGTGTCAAGCTTTTTTAAAAAAGAAAAAGGACTTTTATGTTCTGAAGGTATGAATCTGTTCGTGGTGACCAGGAAGTTAGATGCAGACATTGACTTAATCCATGATATGTCTTCTGCTTTTTTCCCCAGTGGAAGAAAGAAAGATTTGTTAGAGAGACTGATAGCATAAGAATATGCTGCTTTTCTTAGAGTCCCCTAGCTTGAATTCTCTATGACTCAACTGGCCAAGCAGTTATTTCTGAAGAGTACTGAGTCATGCCTTCTTTCAGAACCAAAAGAGTAGCTTTGATTGATCACTGGAAATATCTGACTTTTTCACCCACCACTTACAAAGTATGTGACACTGAATGCTAGATTCAGTGTGAAGAAGGCAATAGAGGAATATTTCTTTTACCTTCCTAATGTAGGCAAGTACCCACCATATTTTTTAAGGAAAAAATGTGAGGGAGCATAAAGCCGTTAGGAAATGCATAAGGTACCTTATGGAGATGAGTGGATATCAAAGTCTGAGTACTTCTTGCCACTCAGTTTTGGAGGTTGGGGCAGTTTTTTCTTTCAGCTTTGCACTATATTTATTAAATGAACTTATTAAAGAAAACTTAGAAATAGGACATGGCTTTAACTATTTGGAAAGTAGTGTATAGGAAAGAAATTAAGTACAGAATCCCTTTATAATGGATACCCTAGTGTTTCTTCCCTTGAACTCAAAGAATAAGCCTGAGAATGCTTAAATTACTAGGTTTATAAGTTGCGCACATAGAGACTTCCTTGCTATTACTTCTGGAGAAGAATACATGGTTTCTAAAAATGATCAGGTGAATGATCACTGATTGGCCTCCTCCAGACTCTACCTTTTAGAATCATAGTGTATTCAGTTTTCATCAAGATGCCTATGTTCGTTTTCTTTAATAAAAATGCCTTCAAAATCTGAAAAAAGTTAAAATATAGGTTGGAGAATTTGGAGAAGACCTTTCTCCAGGGCTGTCCCTATATGTTGAAAGACTTAATGCAGATGTAATATAAATTTATGGACAAGGAGAGATGGTCACAATATGACATTAACAAAAAGTTCATCAAATGTGTGATATAAATATATTTGATCACAACATAATTAAACTTCTTTCATTCTGTAGAAAATTTGATTCCATTACCTTTCATCTTGAAAAAAGATGGGATGGAAAGTATAAACTTGATAGTGAAAGAAAAGGAGGGGTTTCCTATTAGTCTTTGTTTCCTTCATACCTTCATTAAATCGTTTAGATCTGAAAACTTGTCAGTGAATCCAGAAATCAAAGATGATCTGTCAAGTTCTGAGCATCACATTAGTGATCCTGGCTGGTCTTATAACTTTCTGCAGTAATTCAACCATGATAAGTATCCTTTTATTACCATTTCTTAACTATTCTCTTGACTTCTGTGAGCCTTCAGAAGAATTGAAGATGACTTGGGATCCTCTATTTCTGCCTTTTTGGAAATTCCTAGGGAAACCTAGTTACAGTTTTCAAAATTAAATGATTCTTTCCATCACTAGGCCTATTGTTTCTCTTGTATTTCTTAGCTAGGATAAAACACTTAAAACAGTTAAGACTAGTATAAGTTCTGAAGAACCATGGAAGGGAATTCAGTCAGATATATTGTAGATAAATGACCAGTAGGACCTGTTTATCTCATATCTTTCTTCTGTCCATTCCAGTAAGTACAGGCCTATTGTTACCAGTTACATTGTACAAAAGGTCACTGATAGTGTATTTACTTTGCTATTGTTTTATTTACTTATAAGGAATTTCTATAAATTTAATATTAATCTCAATCTATCAGCCCTATTTGTGTTTTAGGTTTTTAAGTTTCTCAAATGCAACTTCTATTTGGTAGATACTCAAACTCAATTGACAGTTGGGAGGTGGTGTACGTTTATGTTTGCTGTACCAGAATAAGAGTAATCATATGGAATCAAGTGAAGGAACTCACTTGATTAGAAAACTTATCAAAGAATGAAGTGAGTCTATACGTCTCTGTATACATCCTCCCAAAATTCCAAGCCACAGTGGTGGTCCTAGTTAACATTTTTTCTAATGTTGCTTAGTAGAATTTCTTGATCTGATTATGTTTTTAACCCTAACGGAATAATTGGAAATAACTTTGTCTGATGGAACTGAACTATGCTTTCAACACTTGCTGTAAATACACATTAAAGAAGCTCCTTCAAGTAGATGCAATTATCTGTCTATGGAAATACTCAGCTGTTTGGAGGGACAAGTGTTAGGGACTCTTGGCACTTCCTGAAAACAAATGCCAGAGACAGAAATTTTTAAAAAATGCTTTTAGCATTTGTGGCAAAGGACTGAGAGTATCTTACATTATGGTTTTCAAAAGTAAATGTAATATTTTGCCCATTTTCCAAAATTAGGCAATTGCTTTGAAAGTTCTGATCTTGTCTGTCAAACTACAGTGGTTTGTATACACATGGGTCATCAACTTTTTTTCTAGTGACAGTGACCTGTGACTTGTCAGGGATACAATGAGAAGAGAGGAGGGGGGAAACATTTTGTTATGTTCTATTCTTCCATATGTCTTATCTTTGACAGAGATTCCAAGAAGAGGTCCTGGGATGATTCAGGAAGAAAGAGAGTATAGAAAGAAGAGAAATTAAAATGTTTGTTCATTTTTATATTGGTGGTATTAATAGAAGAAAGAGTTCCAGGAACTGGTGGAAGCAATAAAATGCTTTATCCCTCCTGTTGGCTATGGGCTCATTTTTTTAAACTACTGATTGACTTTAATTTGTTATTATTATGAACACACAAACATGCTTTTAAAACTTCTAACAGTTCTTTTTCTATGTTTTAAAAACGTAGAAAAATGATTGGATGAAAATACATAAAATATATCATGGTTCCTACTTTTCAATTCATTTTATTCCTTTTTTCCAGAATAACATAAGTGTTTCTCTATGTTAATAAACATACTGCAAACCAACAGAATAATATGACGTCACTCAAAATGTTTTGGTTGTGCTAGCAAATGGCTAAAGTTGATATATTTATGAGCATTGAAATTGGTTATATTATTTTGTTATTGTATACCAAAACTAACATAAGTACACTAGAATTTTGCTTTTCAGTATCAAAATTTATTTTGTTAACACTTTGAACAAGTGGAATTTCAGGGGAGCATTTTGATATTATGAGACATATCTAGCTAGCTAGCTTGGTTGCTTGCTTGCTCATCCTGTCTGTCTGTCTGTGTTTTGTTTTGAGAGGTTGGGTTTCCAATCTGCCTCTACCATTAAAGTCCAGAGAGCCAGGGGTTAAATTCCTAGCAAATGGTGCTGCTGCTAATGATGCTGCTGACTGAGCATGCCAGGAATTTAAAGAGTCGCTTAAACAGGGTTAATATATGGCCTGTGGGAAGGCAGCTGAACTGTAGCAGAATTAGAGGTGAGGTTAGCTGCATATGCCTGAAAACAGAGGACATGCTAAAGTCAGGATTAGTGAAAACCATTTGGGGAAAGGAAAATGCAGAAAGTTTCTATTTAAGGGACAATTCAATGAGGATAGATGGTGCTAGAGGAGAACAGAATAAATACTAAATACAGAGGAAGTGACGGGAAAACGAAAGAAGACAAAAAGGTGAATGATCATGACAGAACACTGTCTTACAGCTTCCACTCTTAGATATGGAGGGAGATCCTACCTCCAGCCCATTTCCCAACTGCAAGATTTGTTGTCTTATGCTTTCCACAGCATGTGAATGTAAGTTGGAGAGCTCTGATTCTGCCAGCTATTAGACATTTAGCATGGTCAGTTTATACTGTAAGAGGGCACAGTGAGATGTTACCAAGCAGGAAGAAAACAGTAACCTCTTGGAATTAAGATCTCATCAAAGACAATGGCTAACATCCATTTCAGTCCAAATTCTGCAAGTGTCTTAAGGGTCTATTTGTAAAGGGGCACTGTGAGAGGTGTTACAGGCGTTTGAAATTTTAAAAGACAATCTCAGCCCTTAATTTATTACATAAGGTTTGTGGACAGAGGAGTCAGATAAACTACAACTAACACAAAGTGAGAAAACTGGTGTGGGGAAAATGATAGGAAGATCAAAAGCAAGAGAGACAAAGATCAGTGATAAGGTTAAGTTTTATGAAAGTTTAGGAAAATAATACCAAAAAATATAGAAGGTCATTGCTGGTTAAAGAAATCACATAAACACTTGTATCATGGGAATACTTCATTTTAAAGTACTCTCAGATTCATTTTTTCAAATCGTAAATGAGTGTTCAATTTTAAATATTTGAAGCCTCAGTTTTTATAAGATCTATACAATGATATAAAGACAGACCCAAAACTTTTTTAGAGAGGCTGAGCAGTTAATTCAAAGTCACACAGTGAAGAAATGGATTGAAATCTAAACTCAAATCTGAGTATTTTTCTTGTTTATAAAAACGAGGACTATAAAAATGGACTTTGTAAAGTTGTTATAAGAATTAAATAGGAATATGTGTTAAATGCATTTGCTCTACTGTAAGGGCTAGTGTTCTGCTTTTCCTTACCTCTTTCATCCGTGCCCTGACTAATGCTCTGCAGTAGCTCACTGCCTCCTTGGTAACACCAGAGGGCAACAACATCCCATTCTTATACCATATCATAGGCTTCTAGGAGTAAATCTTATTTATTGAGACAGAATTTTAAAAACTGCCTCAGCAGGAAAGAAATAGAAACTCTGTGCTCCAGAGAGTGAATAAGGAACTAAAGGATAAGCCCTGGGTGGACTATGGAGCAGCTGTTGTGTCCCTGAGGATGGCAGCTGTGTATGAAGATGCCATCAGAAGACATCATTGGAACCATTTATTTCTGTCAGCTGGGTTAGGAGGACTTTTGGTGCCAACAGGACATGAAATCTTAGATTGGGAATCTAAATGCATCTGCTTGCAAACTACTATCCTGGATTGATAGGTCTGAAAGGGCTGCTGAAGAGTCAAAACTGTGGTGACCACGTACACAAAGTCCTGGATTACGCCTGTGGTCCTAGAGTAATTATTAACAGTGCTCCCTTTTACTCTCAGTGTCGTGGTTTGCAAGGTAAGTTATATGACCACACTATTCAGAGCATTAGTGGGGGATGCTCCTTAATAGTATGGATCTGACCTAGTAGGAGTCCTTGGATCTGGTTAAGACCAGGCCTGGACTTCTCAGTCAGAAAATGAGAGATACATCTGGGTTAAAATACCTGCTCTATTTGTATATATTGCTGACTTATTTAACCTTTTCGATTCTTGATTTCCTCAATTTGATGTATAAATTAGGAATAATCCCTGTCCCATATAATTGGACAAATTAAAATGCTTACCAGAATCTCTATCCTTGTGATTTTCAAGATTCACTATAGAACTCAAGCTGTTACCTTAGCACTATTGATTAGTTTTTTAAAGGTGAAGAAATTGAAGGTCAGATTAAAATGTATTGCCCAAGATCGCAAAACAACTGTTGAGTACTCAAATTCATAGCAAAAACAAGCACTCAGAATTGCCTGTTTAGTGCACCAAGGTGGTTGCTGCTTCTATAGAAGTCATAAGATTAAAGATGTGACCCATCTTCTGTCTTGAAGTCTTTAGTAAACACTAGGGGAATATTATTCTAGAGCATAGAGGCAATAGGTATTTGACTATTCTACATTTTTCTTTTTATTTCAAAATGCTTTAAATGTCTAAGAATAGTCTTATAATAAACCCTGATGTATCTTCTATCAAATCCTAACATTATTTCATATTTACTCTTTTTAAAAAGAAATTAGATGTCATACATATGACCTCCTGTGCATCCCTCATATATACAGCCTCATTTATTAATTAGTACCAACAAATTTAAAACATTAGGGATTATAAGTACAAACTGACCTTCAGGATATTGAGGTGTGACCATTTTAAATCTTTATTATTTAGTTGAAAAAGAACTGTAGTTATTCCAGCAATCAACTTCCTGGAAAAGGACAATATTAAAGTATATGCACTTTAAAGAAGATAAATCTTTACTGGGTGTCTATTTTAAACTAGGTGAATCACATTTACTTTTTAATTAATCCCATTCCCTATGTTGTAGCCAGGATTTATAAAGGGAAAGATTTAATATAGGACACATAATTTATAGAATTACAATATTCACTCAACGAGTGCAGGAGATCTGTCCACACACTAGAGACCCAAAGAATCCAACTGAGGGCCTGGATCCCACAGCAATGTCCTACATGAGCCCAGGTAAAGACCTAGAGCCAATAGCAATGTCCCCCATGAGTCCAACTGGAGGACTATTGCCCATGACAATGTCTCAGGCAAGTCTGTATCAAGAATCTGCACTGAGTAGTCCCAAAAGTCACTGGTGGATGCTGGAATGTCTATGCCAGCCTGATGATAGATCTGTGCCAGTAGGCTGAGGAATCTGCACTGGAGGCAGGAAGTGATGCTCAAAATAAGCACCAGAGCTCCCCTGAAGAGAACTACACCAATGCTCAGCAACAGCAAGGACCTGAGCTCTGACAATGATGAGAACAGCTGAGTTTATATCAGGAGGGCCAGTGTGACAAGCTTCTCCAGGAGAATCGCCAGCACAGCATCTACTCCTCCAGTTCTTCCTTTATGCTGCTGGCAACAATCCTCAGGTGGACCTCCTACACCCAGCACCACACTGATTCAGTTCAGTGGTGTGTTTCAAATTGACCATTAGTTAATCCAACATAATCCATCCCTGGTAAACTTGGTCACCAGACACATTTCCTTAAACCATAGTCTCCAGTGACATTTGTGAAAAGTTAACTTGTCTTGGTCTATTCAGATGTCCATGAACAATTATATATATATATAACTCTTATTGCACTCATTCTCACACCAAAAGCAAAATATTGAAAGGGTGATCAATTAAATACAAGTTAAGGTATATTGTCTTTTCATCCATGACAAATACCTGACTCATCCATTCAACCCTTCCTTTTTGAAGCAACTCCTCTAGCTCTCTTACCTGTTTTAGACAGAACAAATCACTCAAAACTTATGGTAAACTAGCCCAGTGTAATGGTGGTGAAAAAACATTCAAACTTCCATGGCTTTGCTTATACTCATCCCAATTTGAGAAGTACAAATTGTATTTGGGCAACTAGTCCATCTTGGGTGGCAGGACAAGGAAGGGGAAAGAGGCAGGAAGGTGGTGAGTGTGAAAAGCCCTATGGTATATAAACTTTCAAAACCTACCTCAACTAAAAAGTTAGAAATTTAACCTCTGATCAATGGAAATTCCCCCAAAAGTTTCAGCAGAAAGGAGGATAAAATCCCATTTATACTTTTAGAAAAATAATTGTGACACTGCAAAGGATACAATGTTAAGGGCAAAAGCTTGGTTTCACTTAGCACATGTCATCTGTATCTTTGCAACAACTTCTTAAAGAAAGGATGACTTTGAGGTGTTTTTGCGGTATAAGAGAGACTGATAGGGTGCAGTGGTTGGTTGATTGTGTCAACTTGAGAATTTTTTCTTTTTTTTTTTCTTTTTCTTTTCTTTTTTTTTTTTTTTGTGGCACCAGGGATTGAAGTCACAACCTCATCCCTGCCTGACAGGCGCATGAACCACTGAGCCAAACTCCCAGCCCTGGTTTTTTGAGGCAGGGTCGCACTGTGTAGCTCAGGCCGGCCTTGAGCTCGCGTTGTAGCCCAAGCCAGCCTCGAACTCACAACGCTCCTCCTACCTCAGCCTCCTGAGTGCTGGGATTAAAGGCGTGCGCCCACGCCTGGCCAACTTGAGAAATTTAGAAGCCTAACCAGCTCAGCAATTCTACACATTAGGGTATAGAGGACCTGCCCTACAGTGACTCTCTGCACCCTAGGTTGTAGAGGACCCACTTTAGGGTGCCTTATCTCATAGGAGGTAGGGAAATGAGGAAGGATGGATTGGCTTATGTTCTTCATAGGAACTCCAGTCTTCCCCTTCAGCTTGGGTGTCATCTTCTGGCTTGTAGTGTAGACTCTGGCTTCCACCTTGGATCCTTCAACCTTCTTGCATAGACTATTCAGCTTTCTGGTAAGGACCCATTGGCCTCCTGATACAGACTTGCACAGAACACTGCAGTGAACTCCAGACCTCGGACTGAAACCTTTAGCCTCCAGTGTACAGATACACACTGCATGTTTCCTCATCTAGCTCTGGCTGACCATCCTAAAACAATCTCGTAATTTCTTATACATTTGTAAATCTTGTTTTATATCTGTTTCTGTAGTAAAACACTGACAGATACAGAAATTGTTACCAGAAAAGTGGGATCATCGCTGTAACATTGCCTGTCTATATGGCTTATGAACCTTGGGAATTAATATGGAAAGGTTTTGAGAGACTGGCCAAAGAGGCAGCCTCCATACGCTGTAAACTATATGGGAGACTCTGGTTAGAGCCTAGAAAATCAGAGTACTGACAGAAATATGCTGGTTAGGATGAGACTCAGGAGTCTTCTACTGAGAAGGACTGTATTGACTACTGGATCGCAGGTGGTGTATGTTGTACTTTGGCAGGAAGCTGGTCTGCATTTTGCTTGTGTCTAGAGATATTGTCTAGGTGGCAGAAAAATTTCAACATAGTTTGCTGTTGGGACGGTAGCATGGTTATTACTGAGGGCTTTTGGCAAGGTCTGTGTTGGAAATTAAGAGCGAAAAGTCAGTAGGATGACTTGAATCATTTGGCCAGAGGGAAGGCTTCAGTGGAGCTGTGAGTTGCAAGGATGAAACAAGAGAATGCGGTTGAGAAGAACAGGACAATGGGAAAATAAACTGAAGGTTGTCACCTGAAAGAAAGAGTGTATTTGAAATGCAGGAGATTCCTGTTTCTTAGTGTTGCCATGCCCTATTGTTAAAAGTTAGTGGGAAGCAAGGATTGTGATTGTAATAGCTCTTTTAATATGATTTAATGTAGTTTTTAGATATATGTTTGTAACCAGGTTAATTAGTCAAAGTATTGTGATTTAAACCTCAAATTTTGATAACTAAATAAAAATACTGTAACTAGAAAAACTAAATTTTTCTCCAGTGTTGACATTATAAGCTGAATTTACAAAAGCATTGAAACTGAAAACCGTTTCACTTTCATCAGAATGTACTTCCAACCTCAATTCCCTGTAGATGAAAACAATGAGAAGCTATTATTGGACTTACCCTGACTTTGAAGTATCTGAAGACTTGATATAAAATTGGCATCATTAACACTTTGAGACGTTCTTCTACTAATGGATCTAACATATCACCTGTTCCCACATCATTTTGTACATGCAAAGGACACTTGGAATTGAAAATAAGTGGGGTAATTTAGAAGTTTGATCTAAATAAAAAGTTGTGCTTCTTCAGGGATATGCTAGCACTAACTTCAGAAGCTGTATATGTTAAATTGGCTTCTTTGGACATAATTTTTATACAATAATTTTTTTTAAAAGAAAGTACATTGTCTTCTTAAAAAGTAAACCCTGTATTAACATAAAATTCACCTACTTTACAGGAAACTGCTTAAAAGTGTAGAACTCAATGAATACACTTTGACTAAAAATAAAACATTTGTAGCATCCTCTTTTCCTAACTTCTGATATTATATTGTGAATTTCACCCATGTTACATAAAGCAATTTCTTTTCTTTGCTTCAAAATATTTCTTTGTGTGAATGCCACAATTTAGCCATTCTACTACATACATTTCTTTCTAGTTTGGAGCTATTATGAAAAATAATGCCATGAACACCATTGTATTTTTTGGACTATATGTGTACTTTTGTTGAGTATATAGCTAAGAGTAGAATTGCTAGGCCGTATGGCAGTCAGATGTCCAGCTTTAATAGATATTGCAAGACAGATATTCTGCATCTGGATTGCTCAGGCTCTATTTCACACACACATTTCTCTTCACCTGTAATTTCCCACATTTCCTATCTGGAGGCCTGCTGGTTTCAAAATCTTGCAGGCAGGGGAATGAGTGACTACTTAATTAGTTGATATATCAAGTGGCCTTAGAGGACAGCAGCATAATACAATTCCCTTCTTTCATTTCTTTATAGGAAAGCAGCTTTAATAGTTCTTCCTGAAGTCCAAGAAGCAGTATATGGTTAGCCAGACAGTTGCTGGTAAATACATATAAGTATGTCTAAAGACTGACATCTCCTTTCTTAGTTGGATGTACTCTCTGCTGCTGGGCTTTTGATCTGTTTCTGTCTGAAAAGAGGAAAGATGTCACAGAAGGGATAGTGTCTGTAGTATCAGCCCAGACAGGAAAGGAGTTTCCAGTTAGGTACAGAGGATGGATCTGTTGTCATGCTTATACCCTTCAGACTTGGGACCATGGTGCACAGTTAAGATGTGGGCTTGCAGGCTTGCTTATTCTAGGGTGGGGCAAAGGTATATGTGTATCTGAGGAATATGGTACAGGGTTGCCAATGGGAAGATGTGCCTGAGTCTCTCAAGAGACCACCAAAACTGCTGAAGCTACATGATTGAACTCTTCATTTGTAAGCCAGCAGGGGCAGTGTCTCCCTAGAGTTTGTCAGTCATGGTATCTGTAATGGTTTCATCAGGGATGGTAACAAGAAAAAGGGAAATCAGCATCAACTGGGTTGTCCCATAACTGGATTTTGTTTCTCACAGTTGTAGTCAGACCTAGAAGGAGCAAGACTGTAGAAAGGGCGATATGATGTGAAAGAACCCACCGCTCTCTATCCTTACTCTCCCTAAACTGTAAATCTAGTCACATGGGAGGAAAAGGAGCCTTTGATTAAGCAAGTGATGCCAGTTTAACACTCAGAACAGAACTGAGTCTTAAGCAAAGCATTATGTTTTAATAACTGAAAAGGACAGCAAAGTATGGACTAGGACCAAGACCATATTGGGGTCCTGCTACTTACTAAAAAGGATGAACAGAGCGGAGTTGAAAAGTTACTGGCAAAATAAAATGATCCTATGTTGATCTTCAAGCTGTTGAGACTGCTCAGTCAAATTGGTTATATAACTTGACACAATTCATGTGCTAAATGCCGCTCGGCACGAGCACATGCGTCTGTTTGTTCTTCACTGTGTTCCCTGTGCTCTGCACACGGCCTGGGACATAGCAGATGCTGACTCAATGTTTGTTGAATGAGTAGCATAAATGATCTGCTTTTCTTGTTACTGTGTTTTTTTTATTCTAACTAAAAAATTTGCACACACTCTCAATGATAATTAAGCTTTCTCAGCAGGCAATCAGTTCTAAACGTATAATACTGTGTTATTCAATTTGCAACATTTAAAAAAAAAACCTAGTTTTCCATTCTAGAATCAAAGATGTAATGGAAACAAAATTAACAGATCCTAGTTTCTTATTGGAAACTAGTATTAGTCAACTTATAATTTTAGTTTATTATCTAAATTGAGGAAAAAACAAATGGAAAAATGGTTAGCATATTAAACAAACACTTTATATTTCCAAAGGTTTCTTTCCACATCAGTTCATACTATCTGGGAGTAGTTTGGGTTACTGAAAGTAGACTGAAGTCAGGTGTGGTAGTACATACTTGTATATCAAGCACTCAGGAGGCTAAGGCAGGAAGACTGCGAGTTTGAGGTCACCTGGTCTACATAGTGAATTCAAGGCCAGTCTGTACTACATAGTGAGACCTGTCTAAAAAACATTTACTATTGTTACTCCGGTTTTGACATTTTATGGTATTTTTATTGTACTGAGAAATACCTCCCACAGGAAAATGCAAACATTAATGGCATTAAATAACAGTGATTTGGCCAGTATTAGAAAGGGCAATCTAAGGGCCACGATGGAGCTTTTATCAATTCATATTCAATTTGATCCATAGATTCACTTAGTTTTGTTGGGGATGATGGAAGATATGCTTTTGGGGTAATTACCAATGTATCAGAAAAAACAACTTTCTTAAAATGATCTTACTTACAGTTTTTAATTGCATGGAATTGAAGATGCTAAATTCTGTATCATTGTTTTTATTGGTTTTTTTCTCTTTACAAAAAAAATGACATTATTATAGCTAGGATCACAACAAATCATTTATATTCACTTCCTTAACAGTTGTGTTTAGGGCCTACAATAGGACAAACAAGTATGCTTTATTTTTATTTTACATGAACTTTCTATTGTAGAGTAATTTTAGGCCAATGTGGGAAGAGAGAGTTCTCTTATATACCATACCCAGTTTTTTTATTAATATCTTTCATTGTATACTTATTTTTACAATGAATGAACCAAAATTGGAACATTATTTAGTTTAAGCCCAGCATTTATTCAGATGTATTTAAGTTCTGCTCCAGCATCACATTCAAAATACCACATTACCTTTAGTAGTCATATCTGTTTAGGCTCCCCTTGGCTGAGGCTGTTTATCATACTTCCTTTATTTTTATTACCCTGAAAGTTTCTAGGAGTACTGGTTAGATATTTTATAGAATGTCTGTCATTTGGGATTGTTTTCATGCTTAGACTGGGGTTTACGGATTTGGGAGAGGAGCTCACAGGGATAAAAGGTCAGATACTACAAACATGACGTCGCTTTTTGCATTGACCTTGGCAACCTGCCTGGGATAGTGTTTATCAGGGTTCTCCATTGTAAAGTTACTCTTTTTTCCCCCCTTCCTTTCCATATTGTGCTCTTTGAAAACAAGTCAGATTTACCTAGTTTTGAGAGCAATTCAAATTGCTCTGAAGTTCCAGTTTCACTTAAATTTTATTCTGATGTTCTTTTTTTTACCTGTATCATATATAGATATCCACAGATAAAAAAATGTCCCCACACAATATGCCCCCTTATCTTTTCACAGAGAGACACCAAAAGTCTACACACAAAGGTCTCAAAAACCTAAGCTATCAATGAGACCATCTTCTTACTGCAGAAGTTTATTAGAGACTATAGATTGAAATGGAATTTCTCTCCCCACTTCTCATTTAAGTATATTCAAAGATGAAAGTCAAAGGTAAAACTCAAGGTTTTGCTAGTGTTTTTTTTTTTTTTTGCTAGAATGGAGATAAATTTTAGTAACATACAAATCCCTGGCATTTTTTTTTTTTTTTTTGGTTGAAGAATAAAGGGACCTTTATGTGGTTAGCAGTTGTTTTTTTCCTACACATTCCAAGACTGCTGGCCTTTTGCCAACACATTTGAACTGTTGGTCTTCATTTCCACTTGGAAGCTAGGTTTAGCTCTCAGTGAGTCCCAGGAGGAGAGAAACATAACTTCAAGGAAGTTACATATTTATCATTTCTTCTTCACTCTTTCCTGTTAACCAATTATGCAGAATCAAAAAATACTATTAAGAACAATAAATAGCAAAATCCCTTTTGTAACATGAATAGTTACTGGTCTTCATGGAAAGTATTTCATTTCATAGCCTCATTCCCCAAATTTCAATTTAGTGGACTATCTTAGAATGTTTTTGGAAATCCAGTCAGTATTAAATTTCAGACTGAGCTTCTTATTACTTAGCTAGATGTAACTATTAGCAGTGCTAATGCCAATCTATTGTGGGTCAAATACAGGAAGTACTGAGGAGTATGGAGTAGTACTGACCAGTGGATACAGATGAGGGATTTGAAATTTTCTAATAGCCATGTTTGAAAAAGTAAAAGAAAACTGGTAAAATTAATTTCAACAATATATTTAGGTTAGCATATCCAAAGAATAATTTCAATAGGTAATCAATATGAAATATTAATGGAATATTTCACATGGTTTTTCCTAAGCCTTTGAAATTCAGTGTATGTTTCACAGCACATCTTAATTTAGATGCTAAATTCAACGATTAAGTGAAGGAATCGAACTAAAAAAATAGAATATGTTGCTTCAGGTTTTATATTTAAATTAAATAAAAAATTAAAATTTAGTTCCTTGTTAACACTAGACATTTTTCAAGTTCTCAAAAACTATGTGTAGCTAGTGGTCACCACATTAGATAGGGAAGGCAGACTAAGATACGTAGTACTTCTAGATTGAAGAATTTAGTGTGGTTCCTATCATCTTTGCCAAACACAAGTGAAATATACTAGTTAAGAGTTAGAGAAAAATAATTGGAAGTTTGAATAACTGTGAAAATATTCCAACTGATGAACATAGACTAAGAAGTTGATGCTCCAAAACCTGCAGGCTTAATGCAGGCCTTGATGAAGCCAGAGAGCTCACTGTGACAAAACAACCTGTGCCATGGGTGTGTGATTGCCTTGGCACCTCTGGGTAGTCTGGGAGTAGGAAAAAATTCTGGCATGAGGCCAAAGGGATACCAAGAGCAAGGCCTGGAGAGATTTGGGCAAAAGAGCCAGTGATTTTAGAAGTAAAGGAAATGGAGGAGGATCAGGCAGACAGGGAAGTGGGAATAATGGAGCTGTTCACAGGACTACTTCGTTCTAATTTTTCTGTTAAAATTTAATATATTGGTATCACTAACCTGGACATATGAATACCAACCCCATTAAATAACAAACCTCAAATACTATACTAGGGAGAACTTAGTATTTCAATGTTCATAGCTCTTTTTTTTTTTTATTGAGAAAGTCTTCAATTTAATAAAGGGACTTTCCAGTGGAAATAATAGACTGTAAATTGTTTACTTGGCAAAACACCATTAGACTGAGCTAAGGGCCTTCATATATAAGGATATAACAGAGTTTACCTTTCAAGTGCTTTCAGAACAGGAGGGTAGGGAAATTTTTCCTCTTTTGCAGAGTGAAGAAGTTTGAAAGATACTATATTTTAAATTTAAGGAAAACACATCCATGAAAAAATAGAAGCAAAAAAAAATGGTCAATTAATAAATACATAGTGTAGGAGTCAAGCAAAAGACTAATTGGCCTAGTTTTAAGTTATTAACCAATACTGTATGTCCTTTAAATTAGAACAAATAGGAAAAAGATTATTTAGGGCTGCTTTGATTAGATTCATGGCCCCCCTTTTCCTTCCATGGAATATTTACTACTGTAAAAAGGCAAAGAGAAAAAAAATGGTTGTGTGCATATAAAGGTAATAATTGAAGCACAAAAACAATTAAAAGTCATCTATCTGGTCATGCACATTGAAATGTAAAACCCAGTTTATAAAGTCTGCTTCTGCTGCACTTTTTCTAGTAAGATGTACTTACTGGATCTTGATTTTGCATCTGATACGCATTGTGGATATCTACACATGATTCAGTAAAGGTATACATGTGATTCCTACCATTATGGAACTTCTATGCTTTTATGTAAATGAGACTAATCACATAAAGTGCTTCAGAGAAAACAATACAAAAGGCTTTCAAATAAATTACTTAATTGAATATGATCATCCATATAGGCAGATACGACAGATAACAGGTTCAGGGTTAAATCAGTCGCTTCTAGGCTGTAATATGATGAAGAATGCAGTTTGAAAGATGCTGTTTGATAACAACCACGAAGAAACTGCCTCGTGGCCATGTCTTTTAAATCCCCATTTTAACTCAAGAAACATAGATGATCCATTAGAATATTTCCTAGAGATTGGTCCATGAATTAGTAGTGTCATGAGATGCACTGAAAAAAAGTTTTCTGTTGTCAAATTTTTTTTTTTTTTTGTGGCACTGGGGATTGAACTCACAACCTCGCACCTGTCAGACAGGCGCTCAAGTCACTGAGCCAAACTCCCAGCCCTGGTTTTTTGAGGCAGGGTCGCACTGTGTAGCTCAGGCCAGCCTTGCACTGGCGTTGTAGCCCAAGTCAGCCTCGAACTCACAACGCTCCTCGTACCTCAGCCTCCTGAGTGCTGGGATTAAAGGTGTCTGTGGTCAAATTTGAATAATGTGGCACACCATGTCTCTTTCTTGGAGATTAACAGTACACATTTGTGTATTAAAAGCTCTAAAGAATCCCGCAACAAATGGCTCATGTTAAACTGTACATCCCAATACATCCCAAAGTTTACTTAACTATAGAAACCCCTTTGTTTGTAATTCCTGAATTCACTTTGACAGATGCTGTGCTAAGGGGTACACTTGAGATACTTAGGATTTGATGATTTGGAAGAGCAAAGAGAGTGAAACTAATTTATTTACCAGTATTCTAAATAAAAACCAAACTCCTAGTGGTCAACGTCCTGCACAGAGTCACAGGAAATGAAAACACAAATTTGACTTCAGCTGCTTTTAGGAACAAGACAGAACATTACTGTAGGATTTTACACTGCATGTAATGTAGAGGGTTTTTCAGTGATTTTCTCTAGATATTATTTTCGTTCTCTAAAAAGTCTGAATTTTTCCAGTCATTAAGCTATCTCTCTCCTGCTCTGTTTCATGGATATATTTATGTCACCATCTTGCTCCTCAACCTAATCTGCTTTCCTCTTCACCCCACTCCTTTTGACCCACTTTCCATCTGGTAGTGACTGCAAGACTTCAACCCCATGTCCTAGCTGTACTGCTCTGTGTGGAGAAGTTATATGTGTCCAGATGTTACTTTGCTCTTGTACTATTTTACTGCATAGAAGGACTTAAGCAGATATTTTTTACTTTCAAGATTTTTTTAATGAAGTTTTATAGGAAAACATTTTTAGTGATGGGTTCTTCATACCTTAAAGGCAACACTCCTCATGGCATCAAATGTTCCTAAGTGTATCTATTTCTTGGGGTAGTGCAAATAAGATTCTTTGTGGTGGGACTTAGGTGTGTTAAGAACAGCTAAAAAATTTGCTAGGTTCAGACCTATAAAATAGTTTCTATTCTGCATTTAAATTTAGAAAATATTTCTTTTTATCTTTCAACAAAGAAGGCAAAATAATCAGAGTAGTTGCTTCCTCAATAAAATCCAGTCCCAGAGAAATGTACAGAAGTAGAAAGGAATCAAAGAAGCTGAGAAATTAAGGAGTCATAAAGGTTGTTGAGTCCTGGTGTTGGAAGAAAATAGTACAACAGAGTAGAAGAGGACCCAAAGCCACTGATGCAGAGAGGCCAGGGAAAACCTTTATATCCTATACTGTTTTTCTCCACCTTGGTGGTTGAGCTGGAAATTGGCCATTACAAAACATCGAGGGGTTGGAGACAGTGCAAGCCCGGTGATAGGGTGATATCTGGAGAGATGAATATATAGCAGAAAGGGCCACAGACCCCTCAGATATTTCCTCACCCTGACCTTAACCCCTACATCTTGAGATTATGTGGGATACTAGAGGTTTCTCAGAGACTTAAGCCTATTAAATCTGATTCTATATAATGCATATAAAAATTAAACGATTGAAATAAAATACTCAGTATAGAGATAGATTTCAAAGTATACACAATTAAAGAACAAAAGATGAGCTAGAGGATCAAGTCAAGGATACCATTCAAATATACTCATGAATAAATTCGCACAACCTTCACTGATCTTGAAGGACACCAGTACCCCAAAGCTATGTCAGCACTGCCATCCAAAGCATTGTATGCTTCCCTTGGCTGTAAGACTACTTCTTACTGCTGCTGAATTAGCTGGAACATGCTAAGTCACAGGCATACCCAAGATCATGCTGAGCCTGTCATGGCCTTTGCTGCTGCTCCTGGAAATTGGCTTGCTGGTGCCATTTCTGTCCTTTTGATATTTTCTGTCTTCCATTATGCCCCAAGTGCAGGCTGTCCTGGATCATATTGTCCTCTACTAAGTCTAAATGGGTTTATGACCCCTGTATTTATCATAATCTGACTCTGTTCCCAAAGCAGTGTGAACTTATGCATCTAATATTGCAAACAGAGACATATGTTTAAACCAGCTCTCAAGAGAGCTGTCATGAGTAAGGGGTCTGGTCAGAGAACAAATTCAAGCATTCAGACTTAAGATTTCCTTTATGGCAAAGTCCAATATATTGCCATAGCATAAAAAGTTGTCTTTATTTTCTCCTTTAAAATGCCCTCCCCTCTCAGAAGCTCCTTCTTTGACAGGTAGTCAACATGCTTCTGGCCAGAGATGTCTGTACTACTTTGTTATTGCAGCATTACTTGTATTAGCCAAGACATAGAATCAACCTAAGTGTTCACCAGTGAATGAATTTGAAAAGAAAATGTGGTACAGAGGCTGGAGACTTATCCCAATGGTACAGTGCTTGCTTAGTATGTGGGTGTCCATAGGTTTAACCCTCAGCACCCAACAAGGAAGTAAGGAAGGATAGATGGAGTACTATTCAGACTTGAAAAAATGAAATTCTGTTATTCACAACAACATGGGTAGAATTGGAGATTATTATGTTAAGTAAAACAAAACAAGCATGAAGAAACAAATATTGAGAAACAAAGAGAGCTGAATAGAGGCACCAAACACTTACCACTTCCTCCTCAAAGAAGAGCTAAAGTATCAGTGTGTAGCAGAATTTTCAGTTCAGAGACCATAGGAAAACAGACAGACAGACAGACACAGGTAGACAGACACAGACACAGAGACTTGACATTGTAAGATTCAGAGTCCTGGAATAGCAAATACAGTAAGAGAAACAAAATACCCTGGCATGTACCACCCCAGCTCCACAACTGGGGAGGAGGAATCTCTCTTTTGCCAGGCTAAGAATGAAAGAGATTTGCAACAAACTTCATTAGTGCAGATGCTGGCAATCCTAGCTACTGGAAAGCTCCATAATCTCACAGGCTTGTGTCTCTCTTATATGAACAACTTGAAATCTTCACAGTAGCCTTGTACTGGAAGAGAACCAACCAGTCAACACCCAGAGGACACACAGGGTGCAGGAGTCAGAGCCATCTTGAGAACAGAGCTACTGACTGAGCTTGGGCTGTTCTCAGGGTCAGAAACCCCTGCCTATTCCCATCTCTGGAACTCCACAAATATTTTATTCTACTGGCTTGGGGGTGAGTGTAGCTACCTTGGGAACCCAGATCATGCCAACAGAATGACTGTGACCTGAATCTGTGAGTTCTGGACTGTAGGGGATGAGTGTTTGACCCAAAAGGGAATGGAAAGCATTGCCTTGAGAACTACTGCTTCAGAAGCATCAGCTCACTTGCCCTCTAAAACCATGTATGAACTCATGCCAGTGCCAGGCATGAAGGCAGATGCCCGTGACCTCCCCACTGCCCCTTCCCTCTGTGACACCTTTATGTGCTTCCTGCCAGGGTGGAAAGGGAACATTGGCTAGGGAATAGGATGACCAGTCTCCAACTGTTGCTCTGCCACTGGCCATACACAGCTAAAGGATCCTTTTCTAGTGCCACCTATGGTTCCACTCCCAGGTGTACACTGCAGCCAGCAGAGTGGAACTCCACAGTTTCTGCTGCCATCCCACCTGTGAGGCTGTCACTGACACTGTGTCTTTGCACCTCATGTGACCATGCACTGCTCTCAGGACTTTCTGTGAACACCACAGAGAGGGTGCTATAATTCTTTCCATTATCTCGGTTCACATTACATCTGAACTATACCACTGACTGGTTTGAAGATAATTGCTTCAGGTCTTTCACCACTGCTGGGTTCCAGTACCAGAGGTTCTTGCTAGTAGCAGAGCTAGTTAGTAAGGACAGTCCCTGAGAAAAGTCTTATCACTGAATGGGGCCACCACCCCCACTGTGGGAGTGACCACACAGCGAACCCCCAGCGCTACTGTGTGCACCACATCTACCTGAACTGCTAGAGTGTCTCCACTCTTGTGTGGTCCACAGAGACACTGGTTTTCTCTGACCCCACCATGGTATTTACTATGCCCCAAATCATTAATTGCAGCCAAAGAAAGGAGACAGCACTGTAATGCCCAGCTAGAAATAAAGACAACGTTGTATAACAAACTGACACGTCTAGACACATCTTCTGGAGAAAACTGCTTACTAGGAAGGCCACCATATAAAAGTGGTAGAGATACCTGATTCACCAGATACATAAGTATTAGTGTTGGAGCACAAGAAATAAGAAAAAAAAGATAGTATGATACCTCCAAAAGATCATAATAATACTCTGGAAACAGATCCCAAATAAATTGAGATAGATGTCATGTCTGATGAAGAATTTAAAAGAAAGATTACTTAAAAAGTCAAATCACTAAGAGAATACAAACAGTTAAATGAAATTAAAAAGACAGAGTGCCTCCGGAGAACCTGCTATGCTGCTTCAGGGAAGATCCAACCGGAAGACAACAAGCCAGCCTTCCTGGAAAGTGGTCCGAGTGGTGCCGACTCCAGGAAGAGAAAGATCAATGCCCCCACCCCACCCCCAGAACCCGCCATGCTGGGTCAGGGAAGATCTGACCAGAAGACAGCTAGCTAGCCTTCCTTGTAAGTGGTGCAACGGGTTCCAGGAAGAGAAAAGTCAGTACCTCCTGGCAAGGGGGTTGAAAATCAACACCCCACCCCCACACCCATGAGCAACGTGCCAGTTTGGAGGACCAGCTAAGTTGATAGCAACTAAAGTAATTAAGCAACTAAATGCTAGTATTATTTGGTTGATTTTGCAGGCCTGGGGCCAGCAGTCTGAGCATCTCTTGGGAGGATGACAGTATGCATAGTAGCAAATATGGGTGATTTCCTTCTATCTTGTCTTTGAGGCCCAATATTGTTCTCACTGTTTTGCTTTATTCAGTATTCTGTTTTGACTAGTTTTATTCTGTTTTGTTTTTGGGTGGATTTTGCTATACCTGATGGAATGGACAACTATTGTGAAGATAACAAGATATACTATAGTAGTTATTGTTTTCCTAGTATCCTGCTTTGAAGTTCTGTACCAATTCTACTGCTTTATTTTGATTGACTTTGTTCTATTTTGTTTTGTTGGATTTTACTATCTTTAAAATAAAATTAAAAAAAGAAATTAGAAAGACAATGAAGATATGAATGAGAAATTCAGCAAAGAGATAGAAATGTAGAAAAAGAACCAAAGAGTAATCTTGAAAACTATGAGTTCAACAGATCAAATGAAAAATATGGTAGAAAACTTAACAGTAGACTAGATAAAGCAGAAGAATGTCTGAATTTGAAGATCAGTCTTTGGAAGTATCCCACCTGGGAAATAAAAAGAAAAAAATAAAAGAAGGAAGGAAAGAAAGAAAGACAGATAGCATTCAGTGTATTTGGGGTATCATTAAATGGACAAATGGTGTTTTTATTTATTTGTTTTCTTGAGATGGGGTCTTGCTATGTAGTTGAGACTGACCTCAAACTCATGTCGATCCTCCTGCCTCAGCCTCCTGAGGGCTGGGATTACAGGAATGGACCACCACACTCATCTTAATATTCACATTTTATGAGTACCCAAAAAAGAGGAGAAAAATGTTAATTGTATAAAAAATTTATTGAATGACATGATGGAAGGAAACTTCCTCAGTCTTGGGAAACATGTGGATATCCATGTATATGAGACTTATAGGACCTGGAATGACATGACCAGAAAACATCTTGCCCATGGTATATTATAGTCAAACTCAAATATATGAGACAAAGAAAAAAAAATTCTCAAATCTATAATAAAAGAGAGTTCTAGGTCACGTTTAAAGATAGCTCCACTAGACTAACAGACTTCTCAGGAGAAACCGTATACGCCAGAAGGAATAGAATGAAGTATTCTAACTTCTGAAGCCAAATAAGTGGCAAACAAGAATGATATACCCAGCAAAGTGGTTGTCAACTAAGAAAATTGATAACCACCAGACCGGACTTACGGAAGAGTAAGAGACTCCTTCAACCAGAAGTGAAAGAAAGATAACATGAAATCATGTGAAAATATAAATTTCACCAGAAGGGTGACTATACAACAAAGAAGCCAGATGAGTTAGTAGATGGTTGTAATTTCAGTACTCTGGGAGGCTGAGGCAAGAGGATTGCAAGTTTAAACCTAATGTGGGCAATTTAGGAAGATGCTGTCTCAAAAAAAAAAAAATGTCTGGGTATGTAGTTCAATGTAAAGGCCTTGGATTCAATTCTCAGTACCACAAAATTTTTTTTTAAAGAAGAGAAACAGAAGATATTCAGATATTATCAATAGGGCAAGCCATTAAAGCAAAAATGTGAAAAAGAGAAGAAAAAAAGAATATTTTGAAAACTAGAAAACATCATCAAAATGATAGGCATAATATTCACCTGTCAATAATAAACTTGAATGTAAATGGATTAAATTATCCAATTAACAGATATAGACTGACCGAATGGATAAGGAAAAAAGTCCAACAATATATGCCTTAGAAGAAACTCATCTCATTTGTAAAGACACACAGACCAAAACTAAAAGGATGCAAAATGTCATTCCAAGCAAATAGAAACCTAAAATGAACAGGAGTACTGTAGTTATATCTAACAAAATAAACTTTGAGATAAGAATTATAGGAAGAGACAAAGAAATTTACCAGATAATGATTGAGGGACAATTCAAAAATATTATAAACCTACATATACCTAATGTCAGGGAAACTGATTTTATTTAAAAAAATATCAAAACAACACCTAAAGGGAGTAACAGGCCCCAATTCAGTAACTGCAGGGGACTTCAAGACCTCACTTTCATCAGTGGATAAATCATCCAGTCCCTCCCCCAATAAAAGAAAATCCCAATAAATAAACATCAGGTCAAATGAACATACATTTATAGAACATTACATCCAAGAGCTGTGCAATACACAAGCTTTGCATCAGCACATGGAACTTTTTCTAGAACATTTGGCCAAAAATGAGTTCTAACAAAGAAAAAGTTGAAATCATATTATTTTATGATCATAATGGAATGAAACTAGAAATAAACAGCAAAAGAAATTTTATTATTATTATTATTATTATTTTGTACTGGAAATTGAACTCACGACTTGTGCTTGCAGGCAGGCGCTGTACTGCTAAGCTGTATCTCCAGCCAACAAAAGAAATTTTAGAAATCACAGAAATACAGGGAGACTAAACAATACATTTTTGAGGAGAATTTCTTGAAACAAGTGAAAATGGAAACACATCATACCAAAAATTATGAGCTACATCAAAAGCAGTATTAAGAAGGAAGTTAATAGCAATAAATGTCTACATACAAAATAGACTTGAAAGAACATCCAACAATGCACCTCTAAGATTTAAAAAAGCAGGAACAAGTCAAACCCAATGTTGGAAGAAAAGAAATGGCAGAAATAAATGAAATAGAGACTAAAAAATCAATAAAACAGGAGATCAATAAAACAAAGTCAGTTGTTTTGAAAACATAAATAAAATCAACAAACCTTTAGCTAGACTAACGAAACCAAGGTGTGTGTGTGTGTGTGTGTGTGTGTGTGTGTGGTGGGGGAAGACTCAAGTAAATAAATCAGAGATGGCAAAGAAGACATTACAACTGGTAGCACAGAAATATAAAGGCTCATTAGGAATTATTATGGAAAACTCTATGGCAAACATAGAAGAAAATTGGGCAAATGAGAAGAAATGAACACATTTCTTGACTCATATGATCTACCAAAACTGAACCATGAGGACAAACAATCTCAGTGACTAATAACAGGTAATTAGACCAAATCAGTAGCAAAATCTTTGAACAAAGAAAAGCTCAGGCTTCAATACTGAATTTTAACAAAAAAAGAACAAACATGAACTCTTCTCAAACTATTCTAAAGAACTGGAAGGGTGGAAACCCATTCAAACTTATTCTGTGAGGCCACCATTACCATATTATCAAAACAGACAACAACAAAACAAAACAAAACAAAACAAAAAGCCTACAGATCAATTTCCTTCATGAATATAGATGTAAAAATTACTAACAAAACACTAGCAATCAATTTCAATATCCTATCAAAAACATTTACCATGATCAAGTCATTTTCATCCCAGGGATAAAAAGATGGCTGAACTTACACAGATCAAAACAACAATACGACACATCAGCAGAGTGAAGGATAAAAATTATATGATCATCTTAATAGGTATAAAAAAACATTTGACAAAAATTCAGCATCCTTTTGTGATATAGGCCCTGAACAAAGTAGGTATAGAATGATTATACTTCAATATGATAAAGGTTTATATGACAAACTTACAAAAAACATGCTGAATAGGGAAAAGCTGAAAATGTTTCCTCCAAAATCAGGAACAAAACAAGGGCTCATTCTCACCACTGTTAGTTAATGTAGTGCTGGAAGTTTTAGCCAGATCCAGTAGGCAAGAGAAAGAAATAAATGACATTCAATTGGAAGGCAAGAAGTTAAATTGTCACTGTTTGCAGATAAAATTCTATGGATAGAAAAATCTAAAGATGCATCTAAAACAATATTAGAACTGATAACTAAATTCAATAAAGTAATAAGATAAAAAGAAATCAATGTAGAAAAATCGGAGTGTAGCCTTTCTACACCAGTGAATTTGCTGAGAAAGAGAAAAATGAAAGCAACCCTATTTGCAATAGCGACACCACTACTACCACCTAGGAATAAATTTAACCAAGGAAGTGAAAGAACTCTACAATGAAAATTACAAACCCTAATGAAATAGACATAAAACCTAAAATGTTCATAGTTTGGAAGAACTAATATTGTTAAAATGTCATACTACCTAAAGCAAACCCTAGATTCAATGTACCTGGATCACACAGCAATGTTGTGCAGGAGTTCAGCTGAAGCCCCAGAACCCATGGCAATGTCCTTCACAAATCCAACTGGAGGCCAACAGCCCATGACAATGACTCGTGTAAGTCTGTATCAAGGATCTGTACAGGGAAGGCCCAAAGTTCAGTGATGCAAGTTAGAAAATTTGCACCAACAGGTTGAAGGATCTGTGCCAGCAGGCTGAGGTATCTGCACTGGAGCCAGGAAACAATGCTCAAAATAAGGACCAGAGCACCCAGAATAAGGACCAGACCAGAAAAGAACCACAGCCATTCTCAGTGACAGCAAGGACCCAAGTTCCTCTGATGATGACAGTTGAGTTCATATCAGGAAAACCAGTGTGACAAGCTTCTCCAGGAGAATCAATAGCACATCATCTTCCCATCTGGTTCTCTTTTATGTTGCTGGCAACATTCTCAGGTGGGCCTTCAGAACCCAGCCCCACACTGATTCAGTTCAGCTGGGTTTACAGGTTGACCATCAGTTAATCCATCACATCATGTTCTTCCGTAGGAGTAGAATATAAAACAATTGAACTCAGAAAATGGGGGTGATCACAAAGATTAGATGGGCATGGGCATGAGTGATGATGGTCAAAGTCTACAAAATCTCAGACAGGAGGAGGAGGAAGGTTTTGGAGATTCATTACACAGTGTGGTAAACATACTTAATAACAGTTTTTTGCCCGTACTCAGAGGAAATTTCAAGTGTTTCTACCACAAAAAATTATCTGAGATGATATGTGAATTATCTTTGTTTAATTATTGTACCTTACATTCATAAATCACTTTGTACTCTATAAATATATATATAATTATAATTTGTCAATTTATAGTACAACTTTTAAAAGAGAAAAGAAAAAATAAATGACTGAATAAGCCTGAACATGGGTTTAATCTTGATTGTGAAAACTACATTCTCCAATTCCACCCCTACTTGATAAATACACAAATTATTCTATCTTGATACTTTTATGGGAGAAATTTTAAGGAGACCTTCCATACAATTTCCTCCATTGTTTCATTTTTTTTCTGGGGAAGCCCTGCCTTTAGTTACCATCTGTTTTTCTCATATTTTCATTTTCTGGTTTTAAAAAATTGCTATGATAATCAGTTCTAGGCTGTTACACAGTTTTCTTTTTTGTTTTAAAGAGGCGGAGAAAAACACAGACAAGAAAAACAAAAAGCAAAAGAGATAAATAAACAGCAACAAAAAATACCCCAAAACAATAACAATATAGGCTTTCAAAACAATTTAACAGTAATTGTTACATTGTGTATTGTTATCTTCTAAAGAGTTGCTTAGATTACCAGATATATACATGCAAAATTGATCTAATCATATGAATACTAACTGTTCTTTTCCAAGAACTAACAGAATTAATAGTATAGTCATCTTAGTTATTTTATGTATATATACCCAAATTTGTAACTTTTTTCTTTTCCTTTCCTTTTCTCCTTTTCCCTATCCCAGTTATTTTTTCGCTTTGAGCAGTCTTACCCTTTCATAATATTTATTGTGGATTTTGGATCTTATTTACTTTTTCAATTTCTTACACTAGGGAGACAAAACAGTATTTACACATGTGAGTCTGATTTATTTCATTTATGAATATGGTCTCAAGTCACATCCATTTACCTGTAAAAGCTTTGATGTGATACTTCTTTAGAGCTGAGTAGTACTCCATTGTATAAAAATACATCTTTTTTATCCATTCCTCAGTTGATGGGCATTTGGATTGTTCCCAAGATTTGGCTATTACAAATTGTGTTTCTATAAACATGGGTGCACATACGTTACTGTGGTATGATGCTTTTAATTCCTCTGAGAAGATGCCCAGAAGTGGGTCAAATGGGATCTCTAATCCTAGCTTTTTGAGGAAACTCCAGACTGATTTCCACAGTGGTGGCACTGGTTTACACTCCCACCAACAGTGGAGAAGTGTTCCTTTTCCCCCACAACCTCTCCAGCATGTCATTGGTTGATTTCTTGATTTCGGCCATTCTCTCTGGAGTGAGATGGAATCTCAGTGTTCTTTTAATTTGCACTTCTCTAATGACCAATGATGCTGAATCTCTTTTTTCATGTATTTATTTGCCATTTGTATTTCTTCATTGGAGATATGTGTTCATCTCAGATGCCCACTTTTGGATTGGGTCTTTGAATTTTGGGGGCTTGATTTTTTTCAATTCTTTATATGTTCTGGGTAGAAGTTCTTTGTCTGAGGGACAGTTGACTAAGATTTTTTTTCCAAATTTGTGAGTTTTCTTTTCACTCTGTTGGAGATTTCTTTTGACACACAAAAACTTTCTAATAAGATGAGATTCCAGTTGTTGATTCTGGGAAGTATTTCCCATGCAGTTTGATTTTTGTTCATGAACTCTCTACCTACCTCATTGTCTTCAAGATTTCTACCTACTTTGTCTTCCAGCAGATTTAGTGTTTCTGTTTTAATTAGATCTTTGATCCATTTTGACTTTAGTTTAGTGCATGATGATAGATATGGGTCTAGTTTTAGTCTTCAGCATGTGGAGAGTCAGCTTTTCCAGCACCACTTGTTAAAGAGACTGTCTTTCTTCCAGTGAACATGTTTGACCCCTTTGTCAAATATAAGGTAAATGAGTGTGTCTGTAGTTATGGTTATATCTTCTAATCTATTTCACTGATCTTCAGGTCCGTTTTTATTCCAGTACTAGGCTGATTTTGTTACGTAGTTTTTTACAACAATTCTTTTCAACATCCACATAATTTTCTTCAAATAATTCCAACATACTATACTTAACATTACTGGACCTCTACATTGCTTTGTGTTCTGTGTTTAATAGTTTGCTGGGGATGGTGGCACATGCCTGTAATCCTAGCAGTCCGGAGGCTGAAGCAGGAGGACGGTGAGTTTAAGACCAGCTGTGTTACATAGTGTGTTTAAGATGGAGGAAAAAAAAAAAGACAAGGTCTTATTATATAACCCAGGCTGGCCTTATTTTGTTGTTCATTATTTCACTTTTTAAATAAGTGAAATGTTTATATGATTCCAAAATCAAACAAAACAAAGAAGTATAGAATAAAATGTCTGTTTCCATACATCTCTCTCTCATCCAGATTTCTGTCAATGCCATGGTTAATATTTTTTAAAAAAAGATTTGACTACTTTCATTATGGGTATTTGGTATAAGTATATGACACATCTTAATTCTTTTTTATGTCCCCTCTCCCCTTCATATCCTGTCTTCTTCCCATTTGCAGTAGATCTATCTCCCTGTTTCTTATTATCTACTTTAAAATTATTTTTATATTTTGGGTTTCTCATGTAAGAGAAACCATGCAGTATTTAAGCTTGTGTGTCTGACTTATTTCACTTACACTATGGTTTCAGGGCGCAGCCATTTTCCTATCAACCGTTCAAATTTATCTTCTTTATGGCAGAGTAGTACTCCATTATATAAATACCACATTTCTTTATCCATTCATCTTTTTTTTTATTTGAGTGAAGAAAAACAAAACAAACAAAAACAACAACAACAACAACAAAAGACGACATATATAGTAAAAACAACAAGCAAAAGAGACAAGCAAATGACTAGAGTAAATACACAACATTGCAGGATTACACAACCGGTAGATAGAAGCTTGACAATGGTTGCAATATTGCGCATCGTTATCTTTAAAATGGTTTCTTACATTAACAGATATAGACATACTAGATTGATCTAATCATATGAGTATTAATTGTTCTTTCTCAATAACAAATACATTCAGCAGTGTTCTTTTTAGTTATCTTACATATACATATATACAGGTTTATATCTTTTCCTCTTCCCTTTTCTCTTTCCGCCTATTCCCTTCCCGATTATCTTTGCTCTTTGAGCTGTTTTTTACCCTTCCATAGTATTTATTATAGATTTTGAATCATATATACTTTTCCATTTCTTACACTATGGAGACAATACGGTATTTACATGTGTGGGTTTGATTTATCTCGCTTATGAGTATGGTCTCAAGTCGTGACCATTTACTTATAAAAGTCTCAATACAATCTTTCTTAATAGCTGAGTAGTACTCCATTGTATAAAAATACCACATCTTTTTTATCCATTCTTTGATTGATGGGCACGTGGGTTGTTTCCAAGATCTGGCTATTACAAATTGGGTTGCTATAAACATGGGTGCACAGATATCACTGTGGTAGGATGTTTTCAATTCTTCTGGGAAAATGCCCAGAAGAGGGATAGCTGGGTTGAATGGGATCTCTAATCCTAACTTCTTGAAGAATCTCCACACTGACTTCCACAGTGGCTGCACCAGTCTACACTCCCACCAACAGTGGAGAAGAGTTCCTTTTTCCCCACAGCCCCTCCAGCATTTGTTGTTG